>JACEHZ010000429.1:0-125000 GCA_017893485.1 Hemerocallis citrina
GATCTTCACTAAAAACCCAAGCAAATTAACTAATCACTTACCGTTTCTTGTAGCGTAGCCCAACCCGACGACAAAGCTGAGTGAGACGGTGAACAGCCCAAGAAAGATGAGGTTCCATGGATGCTTCTTTCTTAACATAAACATCGGTATCATTGCTGCAAAATTAAAAATATTGAATGGGAGAGGAAAAGAGAAATGGAAGAAAGAGATTGAATATGAAAAGGTAAGGGTAAAAAAGTAATTTAATAATTATAACTTAACGGAAATGGTTAAGTTAACGGAAGACTGGGTTTATTGTATTTTTTCAAACGTTATATGGGCATTTTGTACTCGGAACAAACGTTGAGGGGGTACTTTGGCTTTTGCCCTATCTTTTTATAAATTGTTATCAGCTATTGTGTTGTCATCATCAAAAAGGGGGAGAATGTTGATTCTTGATTTTGATGATCACAACACTGTGCAACATGTGTCTATGTTATACAGCTAACATTGCAGTGCAGAGACTAAAGACAATTCTAGCTGAACAAACAAACAAGCTCAAAAAGATACAAATGAAGAAGACAAGGATCAAGACTCAATTCAAGACTCAAGACTCAAGATTTCAAGCTCAAATATGTGTTATATTGTTGTGTCTTGTAAACATTATATTTTTTACTTTCTGTTGAGTCTTAGTCTGATGTAAAGCCTTGTCAACACACACACACACACACATACTCAAAATTTCATAATGTGTCTCTTAAAAACCCCCAAAAATAAGTCAAAACAGTTTGAAGAATTTTAACTTTTAAGTACCAGTCGACTTAAGCTTTTGCCAGTCGACTGATAAGTACAAAACTGTTTAAATTTTTTCAAACTCTGATCAGTCGACTTATATGGCAACCCAGTAGACTGTTCGAGAGCTTTTGACCGTTTTCTGATTTTCAAAATCAAATTTTTTCAAACTCAAAAGTTCTGATCCGTTGGTTGACAGTTATGTAACTGTTTTCCAACGTTCAGGAGATCAAAACTCCTTATATAGAGTTTCATATCTCTCTGAGAAGAACAACTTGATTTCAATACACCCGAGCATTCTTGTGAAAAACTTTTAAGAGATTTTCTGTGAGAAACAAAGCTTTCAAAGTTCATAAACTTTGGTTCTCTACATTCAGTCTAGTATAGCATTGAATTCGCTCTGGACTGAGTATAGAAGTCAACCTTGTGATTTAGCCTCGTGCATCAACACATACACCAACAAGGCTATAGGTTGATTGTAAAAATTCTTCTTGTACTTTTGCTCTCGGTTGGAGAGTGGTTGTTGACTCTTGGTTGTAGAGTCGGTGTCTTTTCACTCTTGGTAGTAGAGTGGGTTGCTTTCTCTGGTTGAGAGAAAGGACTACGGGTTAGACAAGGTTGTTGTCGTAACGCCGTAGGGTATTCTTGTAATTTTTCAAGAATAGTGAAAATCTCAAGTGGGTTGCTTGGGGACTGGATGTAGGTCGGGAGGACCGAACCAGGATATATCTTGTGTACTCTGTGATTGATTATCTTGTGTTTGCATTTACTTTTGCTTATTTAAGTTCTGCAAAACTTGTCTGGCCAGTCGACTCAGCTTCGTATCAGTCGACTGATCAGTCTTGTATTAGTTGTTCTCCTTGTTTCATCAGTCGCCTGCCTTATCTATAAGTCGACTGCATCGAGAGTTTAAATTTCTTTTATTTTGGCTATATCAGTCGACTGGTTCACCACTAAGTCGATTGTGCCGAGAGAAATTATTTATTCCGCAATTTATTTTTGACAAACACTATTCACCCTCCCTCTAGTGTTTGTTGCTTAGCCTACAGGATCCAACATCTAAGCACTACTGTCCATAGTTGAGGAAGGATGGCTCAAGTGGAGGCAAATTTCAGAGGAAAGGGCGAGTGTTCGCATTAACTGAGGAGGATGCGGGCAACTCAGAAGATGTGATTCAGGGTATGCAAGAATTTTGAATTTTTATTTTATTCTAAGTAAAACTTTGTTAGAGAATAAATTGGAGATTTGAGTATCATTCTTTATGTAACAGGATTTTTTTTGGTTAATGGAATTAAAGTAAAAGTTTTATTTGATACTGGTTCTTCGCATACTTTTGTATCGCCCAATTTTGCAAAGGTCTTAGGTGTGGAGCATAAGTTGTTTCCAGGCAGGGTCTTGTCGATGAAAATGATGTCAGGTGAAGAATTGATTGTTGATCGATATTACGAGGGCTGTGATATCGAGATTGGCAGGAGGTTATTCGGCATTGATCTTATTGAGCTGCAAGTCTTAAGTGTGGATATGATCGTGGGCATTTATTGGATGGCAATATATGATGCGACAATTGAATGCAAGCAGAAAAAGGTGTTAGTGAAAGCACTAGGTGGTCCCGCAGTGACTTTTCAAGGGAAGAAGAAGGTTTCGAAAGTGGCAGCAATGGTATCCAAGTTGATGATTCCAGAAGAAGTCAGAGGCATTCCAGTTGTGAGGGATTTTCCTATAGTTTTCTTGGAGGATTTGCCAGGATTGCCGCCGCAGCGAGATGTGGAGTTTTTTATTAATGTTCAGCTAGGGAGTGCTCCGATTTCTAAAGCTCCGTACAGGATGACACCTGTAGAGCAGGATGAAGTGAAGAAGCAGATTGAGGAATTGCTGAGTAAAGGTTTTATCAGGCTGAGTTTTTCACCTTGGGGTGCACCAGTGTTGTTAGTCAAGAAGAAGGATGGATCAATGAGGATGTGCATTGACTATCGGGAGTTGAATAGGGTGACTATTCAGAACAAGTATCCGCCTCCATGGATTGATGATCTGTTCGACAGGCTTCGAGGAGCAGCTGTGTTTTCGAAGATTGATTTGAGATCAGGGTATCATCAGGTTCGAGTCAAGGAGGAAGATGTGAGTAAAACAGCTTTCAGGACTCGTCATGGGCTCTATGAGTTTTTGGTGATGCCATTCGATTTGACGAATGCGTTGGCAGTATTCATGGATATGATGAATCGGGTTTTAAGGCCATTTATTGACTCCTTCGTGGTTGTTTTCATCGATGTTATTTTGGTGTATTCGAAGTCGGAGGAGATCATTCTATGCACTTGACAGAGGTATAACAGAGATTGCAGGAGCATAACTTGTATGCCAAGTTGTCGAAGTGTGAGTTTTGGAAATTTGAGATAGCTTTTCTTGGTCATATCCTTTCTAAGAAGGGAGTGGCCACTGATCCACAGAAGTTTGAAGCAGTGAAGGATTGGCCCAGGCCAACGACTGTAAAGGAAGTCAGGAGTTTCTTGTGTTTGGATGGATACTACAGGAGGTTCATTCAGGGCTATTCTCATATTGCAGTTCCTTTGATAGGTTTGACTCAGAAGAATGTGGCATTTACATAGACCGATAAGTGTGAGGCGAGTTTCCTTGAGCTAAAGAAGAGGTTGACGACTGCACCTATCTTAGTTTTGCCACAAGCTGGGAAGGATTATGATATCTACAGTGATACGTCTTTCAGAGGTTTGAGGTGTGTCTTGATGCAAGAAGGCAACGTTATTGCCTATGGTTCAAGGCAATTGCGTCCGCATGAGAAGAATTATCCGATGCATGATCTAGAGCTAGCAGCTATTATCATTGTCTTGAAGCAGTTGAGGTGTTATGTATATGTGAGAAGGTCAACATGTATACTGAACACAAGAGCCTGAAGTACATTTATCAGCAGAAGGATCTAAATCTTTGGCAGAGAATGTGGTTGGAAGTGTTGGAATATATTCGTCCTGAGATCAAGTATCATCAAGGCAAGTCGAATGTGGTAGCTGATTGTAGCGCCCCGAATTTCTAGATGAATAACATAGAAAATACGTGGCACATTCCCAGTGATCCACTTCAATACAACAATAAACATAACTAAACACCACTAAAATTTTCATCTTTTATTACAACCAAACTTTTACAAATCACAGCGGAAGTCTAAACAACTCAAACAATAATTTCTTTTGTTTTCAACTCCAAATCATCTTAATAAGACTTTACAAATTTTACACCAAACACTAAATAGTCCATTTAACCCAAAAGCTAACTCAAGCATCCAATCTCCAGCTCTAAGCAATAACCTGCATCATGTGAGGCTAGAGTTGAACCCTAACCCCCAAACTAAAGGGGTTAGCCATAAATGGTGTGAGTGGCACAAAAACAAATAAGCAACATAAATGAACATAAATCATGATATTCTCAACAAAGGTAGTAAACCAAATATACCAAAATAAGAAGTAACAAGAAGTGAAAACAGGTGATACGAAAACCAAATGTCAAGTGTGGAAATCAGCAAAACCAAATGCATGAAAATGAGTCAAGAAAACACAAATGCTATATGCAGACAACGATGATTACTAAGAGATAAAGATAGACTATGAGGATTAGCCCATGCACGATAATTCCGTGATTGATCCCACATCTCAAGTAACCACTTGGATAATTCCGGAGATCATCTCACATCTAGACATAAACACATCATCACATGAATACCCCACAAGCGTCGCCTCGACCTTGATAATTCCGGAGATCAATCCCGCATCTCAAGATAATTACTTGGATAATTCAGGAGATATATCTCACAGCTCAGGTTGTCTACCTGGATAATTCAGGAGATAAATCCCACATCTCAAGTTAACTACTTGGATAATTTAGGAGATTAAGTCCCACATCTAAAGCCTTACTGAGGTGCATAACTCATGTTTCCCTTCGTCATGACACTACTAGTGCAAGTCCTTATTGTTTTCGGTTACTGAACAAATCTCCTAGAGTAGTGTACCCCACCGGCCTAAACAAAATATCTGAATAACTGAAAATTCGCCACACTGGGCCTCAACAAATAACTCAACACCGGTATACTAGGGTCACATACCTCTAGAGACTCAAAATCAAATATCTAAACAAATTCTCACTAAACAAGTGGCTCAACTGAATATCTCAAAAATCATGTTCTTAACTGAACATCTCAAAATCAAATACTGAACAAATATCTCAAAATCAAATACTGAACAAATATCTCAAAATCAAATACACAGATCCCTCAGTACCAGTCGACTTATGCTGAGGTAAGTCGACTGTCCAGAGGACAATTCTCCAGAATTTTGCAAAAATAATCTAAGGCATATCAGTCGACTTGGGAAGTCATCAGTCGACTCAACCGAGACAAACATCAAAAATTCTCAAGAAAATAATCTAAGTATATAAGTCGACTGAAAGGTTCATAGGTCGACTATCCCGAAAGGACTGAACAAGTTAACAATCAGCAGACCAGTCGACTGACATAGTCTAAGTCGACTGTCCCGAACAATTCAAAAAGACTGAAGATAAACAGTAGGGTCGTACCAGTCGACCGCACAGTAGGCCAGTCGACTGTCAGCCTACAGTTTTCAAGAACAGATCTGAATACAAAATCAAACTGAAGTTCCCTAAAGAATCATTGTTCATTGTTTATCAAACAACAGTTCGTACACAAGCCAATGACAATCCCAAATAATCTCCAATACGGATACATACTCGATCATTCACTTCCTCAAAATTCAATTCTCATGATCTAAATTACCAATCTTCTATTAGGGTTTCTCAAACTAAATTTCTTCCTCAACTCATAATCAAATTCTGATTTATAACCACGGATCCAGATATTTTTCATCCGATCACTACCTAATCAATTCTTAACATGCGATCTAACAACACGATCCCATAAATCATTATTCCCTCAACAAATCTTAATATTTTTTCTCATACCTGGTCCAAATATCAACAAGTGTTCACATCGTCCATATCAAAATAAAAGATCCATATCATGCATACAATGAGACTAACAAATCCTTATCTTATCTTTCACAAACAAGCAAAATAAAGATCTTACGTCATTCACGAATCCAATTAAACAAAACAAAACAAAACAAAACAAACCACTCACATTGATTTGAAGAAAAATCCAGGAAAAAGCTTTCTTCTTGCTAGATCCAAAGTTCTCCCTTTTGCTCTTCAAAACCGATCTTAAAATCTGTATATTTTGTAAATGACGGCTGGGAAAGAAATCCCTTAAATATCCGGGATCAATATTAGGGTTTAACCCACCTTTTGCAAAATAATCCTTTCAAGAATACAACTTTATATACATAGGTTTAGTCTTGAAAAGTTAATCAAATATCATTTAGATTAGGATTTATTAGAAAATACACTTCTAAACCTCAGCCAATACTGATCGGAATGTCCAGAAGGTATAATTTGCAATTCAATCCTTTAAAATGGCAAATTTGCAAAAAGATCCTTCTTTTCCCCAAATTTTGCAAATGGTACCAATTAATTTCGGAAAAATCTGGAAAAATACTACATGATTCCCAAATAATAAATAATGGTTTTTCATAAGGAAATCTTAATTTTTCAAACTTCTCAAAAGTCATTTGCACGTGTACAAAAGATAAATTTCTTAGAAAATATCAATTAAATCCTCAAAAAAAATCATTTAAATTCATTTTCAAATAATTAAAATAATATTTGAAAATATGGGGTTCTACACTGATGGAATTCGTAGGAAGAGTAGTTTATCGAGTTTAATCATTACTCGGAGTGAGTTGGCAGCAGAGATTGATCGGGCAAGTATCGAGGTGGTACTGCTAAGTTTGGGGGCATCTTTGGCTCAGTTGAGGCTGCAACCTTCTTTGAGAGAGAGGATTATGGAAGGTCAGAAATCAGATGCAGAGATCCAGAAGATGTTGCAACAGGTTTTCGATGGCAAGTTGTCAGAGTTTCGTGTCCAAGATGGAGTGCTATGGATGGGTGTGAGGTTGTGTGTCCCGGAGAATGCAGACTTGAGAGAGAGTTTCTTACAAGAGGCACATAGTACTTAGTTATCAGTACATCCTGGAGGCACAAAGATGTACAAGGATATCAAACAACACTTTTGGTGGTCCGGTATGAAGAGGGATGTGGCAGATTTTGTGGCGAGGTATCTGACTTGTCAGCAGTCCAAAGCAGAAAATCAGAGACCTGATGGTTTGTTGCAGCCGTTGCCCATTCCGGAGTGGAAATATGAGAATATTAGTATGGATTTCATCACGGGTTTGCCGCGGAGTTCGAAGGGCAATGACTCGATTTGGGTTATTGTGGACCGATTGACCAAGTCAGCTCACTTTTTTGCCATGAAGATTACTTGGTCGTGGAAAAGTTGGCAGAACTGTATATAGGTGAGATTGTGAGACTTCATGCAGTTCTTGTGTCGATTATTTCTGACAGGAATGCGAGGTTCACTTCGAGATTTTGGAAGAGTCTGCAAAAGGCTTTGGATACCAAAACTGATTTTAGTACTGCTTTTCATCCACAGACTGATGGTCAGACTAAAACGGTGAATCGAGTATTAGAGGATATGCTGAGGGCTTGTGTTATGGATTTCGGTGGTAGTTGAGATAGTTACTTGGCATTGGTTGAGTTTGCTTATAACAACAGTTACCATGCGAGTATCGGGATGACTCCGTATGAGGCACTGTACGGGAGGAAGTGTAGGATGCCTATTTGTTGGTATGAGGTTGGCAAGAGGTAGATGTTTGGGCCCGAGATTGTGCAGCAAACATCGGAGAAGGTTGAGTTTATTCGCAAGAGGTTGGTTGAAGCTTAGAGTCGGCAGAAGAGTTATGTAGACACTCGAAGAAGGGACTTGGAGTTTGAGGTGGGGGATGCAGTTTTCTTCAAGGTGTCTCCGACCAAGGGAGTGATCAGGTTTGGTAAGGGAGGCAAGTTGGCGCCAAGGTATATTAGGCCATACAGGATTTTGGGGCAGATTGGTAAGACGGCATATAGGTTGGAGCTTCCAAAAGAGTTGATGCAAGTGCATGATGTGTTTCATGTGTCGCTATTGAGGAAGTATGTGCCAGATCAGAGTCATCAGTTGGTGAAGGTTCTGAAGGTCTACAGGTCAACTTGAGTTACAAGGAACAGCCTGTAGAGATCGTTGATTGTAGGGAGAAGGTTCTAAGGAGCAAGGTGATACCTATGGTCAAGGTGCTGTGGAGGAATTAGCAGTTCGAAGAGGCTACTTGGGAGCCGGAGGATCGCATGCAGAAGGATTTCCCTGAGCTTTTTGTATGACTGTATTCCTTATATGTGATTGTATTCCTTCTTGATGGTTGTTCTTTCGAGTGAGTTGTATTTCTTTTATTTGATTATGTTCTCAAGTGCAACTGTATTCTTTGAAGTATGTTTCCATTTATGAGATTTGCATTCCTTTCGTTCATATATTTGTTTGGACCCTATTAGTGGTTGTTCTGAGGACAGAACTCTTCTAAGGAGGGAGTGATGTAGTACCCCGTATTTTTAAAATATTGTTTTGAGAATATTAAATGAGTTAAAATGGTTTTTGGTGAATTAATAAATACTTATCTAAAAATTTATCTTCTTACACGTGAAGAACACGTGCAAATGTTTTCTCAGAAGGTTCAAAAGCCAAGATTACTTTTGGGGAAACTCATTATTTATTATTTGAGATTATTTGTGATTTTTCTAGATTTTTCTGACGATGGTTGGACCCATTTGCAAATATTTCAAAAAGAATGACTTTTGTGCAAAATTACCAAATGGGGGTGAAAGTACAGATTTTTGGATTTTTGGGCTGGAAATAATGCCTAGTCAATTCAGGAGTAAAAAGTTTACCTTTCGTTTCAACACATTTGATATATTTTACAAGTTTTGATCAAAGATGATCTTTTAGCAAAATTGCTATTTGAAGGGATGAAATTGCAAAATAGTTTTTAGGGTATTCCCTACAGTGCCGGCTGATGCCAGTGGAGGATCTTTTGATTTTTTAGCCCAATTAAATTGGTAATTTTAACTAATTGCCTAGTATGGAAATCTATTTATGTAAAGGTATATTTGAAAGAGAGTATTTTGCAAATGTACTCAAAAACCCTAGAATCTTTAATCCCGGCCTATTTAGGGTGTACTGCAGCCTTCATCTCGCTGCACAACACAGGAGATTTCTTATTTCTTATTATTTTGGAGTTCTAAAGAGAAGATCTCGGATTTCTAGCTAAGGAGGGGCTTTTTCTACTTTCTATTCATCTTCATTCGATTCTTTCGACAAGGTGAGTGATGTAAGTGTTTTGTTTTGTTCTTTGAATGTTGTATGTGGTGTCTTATCTATTAGAAAGCATGCTAGGGTTTGGTATGAATATATATATGATGGACATGATGAATTGATGAATTAAAATTGGATCTTTTATGAAACCCTAAGTTATTTATGAGTAGAATTTGCATGTGGATGATTTGAGATTGTTAAATACCCTGATATAAATCATGAGTAAGCAATTTCTTTTGGGTTAATGCTTATTTGATTGATTATAGGGAAAAGTTATGCCTAGATTGATTAAAGAAGAGATTTTTACGATTTATGAGGTTGGATGAGTGCAACTTGATTATGGAAATATTAAATTTGTTTATGCTCATGAGTTAAAGATGGCGATTTGAACTGAGAAAATTTTTAAAAGGACTAATAAATTAAGAGATCATGTCTTGAGGATTGGAGTTGTGATAACTAGATTTGGATTTGATGCTTTATGACTAAATTGGAGATTTCGTGATTTTATGAAGTTTTTACTTGGATTTGAATTGCTCAATTATTAAAGATTTAATCTGAACATTTGTCTATTTCTAAATTGATGAATTTGTCAAAATTCTTTGGTGCACAAACTTGCATGAACACCATTACATGAATATCCTATTTTGTTGTTTCGAAGAAATTGAATCTTTAAGTGTTTTTGAAGATTTTGGTTATATCTAAATATATTTTGGTATTAATATGGTTTGGAACATAATCCGAAGGTCTTTTGATGTATGATTGATTCTTAAAAACTTTATTTTGATATATGCACATATTCATGTTTCAATTTGAAGGAACTCATCAAAAAGCTAATTTTATCAATTCAACGTGGTTTTGATTGGTTTTGTGGACTCTTATATACTCTACAAGTCATATTTGATCATATCAGAAATATACTTTTTATAGATTTCGTTTTTATAAAGTAAATCTTCGTATCGGTTGAAACTTGCACAATCCAAACTGCAGCCTGTAGGGGTGACAGTCGACTGGTATGTTTCGACAGTCGACTGTCGTGATCCTGGCTGTAGTGTTTTCTTGGAGTTTTGGATTTTCGTGCGGAACAGTCGACAGACTCATTTTTACAGTCGACTGACTCTGCTCTGTTTGACATTTTCTCGAAGTTTTGGATTTTCACTCTAGATAGTCGACCGATGACCTTTTACAGTCGACTGCCATTACATAGAATTATTTTCTTGAAGTGCTGGTTTTTCGCTCTGGATAGTCGACCGACTCCGATTTACAGTCGACTGTTATTGATGTTCCTTGAGTTATTCTGATGTTCTTTAAGCGATTGATTCTTTATATGTTTTTGGGATCTATAACTTACTATTCTAAATATTATCTTTTTACAGAATATATGGTTTCAAGATGTTTCATTGATGGGTTTGGATAGTTGAGTGTGAGTCTCTAGAGGTTGTATGGGACCTTAGTATGCCGGTAGTTATTAAGTTTTGGGCCTATTGAGGCATATTTGTTGATCAGTTGTTGAGTTAAGTCTGGTAGGGTACACCATCTCTAGGAGGTTCGAAATTAAATTAATTAACTTAAAAAGCAAAGGAAAGACACTAGTGGTGATGTGATGAAAGAGAACATGGGTTATAGACCTCAGTATGGCTTGCGGTGTGAGATAATCCCCGGAATTATCCAGGTGTGAGTGAAATAGTCTCCAGAATTACCTGTGGTGTGGGATTGATCTCTAGAATTATCGGGGTTGAGGCGACACTCATGTGGTTTCATGTGATGAGGTGCCATAGCTTGCGGTGTGGGATATTCTCGAAGATTCCCAGGTGTGAGTGAAATAGTCTCCGGAATTATCTGTGGATAGGGTTTGACCTCCGAAATTATCGGGGCATGGGCTAATACTCACTGTTTAACTATATCTCGTATTAGTCATCGTGGTAAGATTAGTTGCACGGCGGAGGAGTAAACCCTATAAAGTGGAAACGTTAAGGGCTTGCACCGGACCTATGTATAGTGGGATGTATAGAATCCGACAAGTACGCATTAGAGAGTCAGCATATAGTATTGTATTTTCTTGATTTGGTTTATGCTTGTGTTTTTCCTGTTTTCTACACTTGACACTTAGTCTAGCTACACTTGATGTTTTTCATGTTTCATTGTTATTTCTTAATTCATTTATTCTTGTCTTTATTAAATGTTGTTTATGATTCCATGTTTTATGTTCTATTTATATTGCTTTTGTTTTTATGTCACTCACACCGTTATGGCTGACCCCTTTTAATTTGGGGGTTAGGGTTATCTCTAGCCTCATGTTTTACAGGTGATTACCTATAGCATTGGGATTTGGATGCATGAGATAGAATGATAATAAAGCTTATGAAAATTGTAAAGAAGGTGTTGTAATGAAAAGACTATAATTCAATGTGTTTGTTTTTCCGCTGTGTTTTGTAATGAACTAATGTAATAAAGGTTGAAAGAAAAATTTATCTATATTTTTGGATATGTTTACTATTATAATTGAAGTTGATGCCGGGAATTGTGCCACGTATTTCTGAGATATCATATTGGAAATTTGGGGCGCTACACATACTACAACCTACAGAAAACATTTCATGACAGTATCATGCACACAAAAATAGATATGAATTGATGAACTTCAACCTTAACACAGGCAGATTCAGCTTCTGTTTTACAGACCAATTGCAATCTACAAATTCTTTGTTGTATCAAACAATCTCAGAAAATTATGAAATTTGAAAATATATTCCTAGACACATACGAGAGAATCCAGCAAAAATTTGAGATTAAAATACCCTACCATCACTTAGTTATGATTTTTGAAAGAAACACCAAGTTTCTACTCAACTGCAGTTTTTCAGCCTCTCCTCAGTCCGAAATTGAAGTGTGTGTTTGGGCTACTGAACAAACTCAGAAAAATATGAAAAAATTAGAGGATACTCTAAACTCATCCTAGAACCTGCCACAAAAATTTCATAAGCAAATTCTAAACCATTTGTAAGATACAAATTTCTAAGTATAGCATACAAAAGTTGAAGAACACACACCTTTGAAGTTGATGCTCAAGTCTTGTTGGCTTCTTCTTCTTGGTTCCTCATCCTTAGCTCCTAAGCAAACAAATGAAGCTCTCTTTTACTCATTTTCTAATTCTCTTATTATTTCTCACTTTCTTCTTCTTCTTCTTTTTTTTTGAACAAGTAGAAAAATGAAGAAGGTTAGAAGAAGAAAATGAATGAAACCTGAAAAAATGAAATGGAGAGAGGGGGGGTTAAATGGCCGGAATTGGAGTGGGTGGGGGTAGGGGTGAGGTGATGAGGTGGAGGGTGGGGATGGAGGGTAGGGTGGGTGAAGAAATGAATGGTTGAGATGAATGCCAACACACAAAAATCTAGGAGCTTCTTGGGTGTTCTCATTCTTTCATGAAGACCTCTTCATGGCACATTTGTGGCCATTGGATCTTCATCAATCAAGATGAGACACTTATCCTAAAGTAGGGTTAGTAACCCTAGGTTAGTTTTTCCTAACCTTAGGTTTAGCAACCCTAACCCTAGGTCGAACAATGTATGGTTTATTATATTTCAAATCATTATAGGTATCCATAGCAAAATACATTCAAATATTTAGATTATAGTATATATACGGACATATTCATATACAAAGCAATTATAAATCATATATTGTATACAATCTAATACGATCCAATCAAAAATATATATAGAGATATATATACTTACAAATAGGATATTTATTTGTAAACTACAAAAATATATATGTTATAAAAATTATTATTTTTCCCGAAGATTGTCTTGTCAAAACAATCAGGACAATACACATAGTTTAATTGCGAAGATATCCCGAATATACCTCATCGGGTTTAGAATAACTAATATATCTGAAATTTTTCAATTGAAACTAATAATCATTAGAAAAATACATACTCGCGTGCAATTCCCAACTGTGCACAGATTATGATGTAAAATAGCTATATACTATTTTGCGGGGTATTAGAATACCCAAAGGCTCAAGAGCTCAAATCCAACACGAGATGCAAAAATATAAAAAGATTTCATTGCAATGTAAAGATACATCAAGCGCTGGCCAGTCCGCTATTATGCATCCATACTAAAACAAAACAAAAAAGAAAATTAAAAAAAAACCAACTATCTAAAGGAGGAGTCAATGATCCACCTCGTCAGACTGATCCAAGGGAGGGGTAAACTCGCGACCACTTCCCTCAACAGCCCCGGGGTCATAACCATCGTAGACAAGGGATCCGCTATGACGTCCTGCTCCTCATCCTCCTCGTTTGGAACGACATCATACAATGAAGCCAGGGACTCATGCTCTAATGTGCCGAAGGGCCCTCGCGTACGTATTCTCCATGTTCAGGGTCAAGTACCTCTCCACTTCGTCCTTCGCCGCCTTCACCGTATCTTCTTTCTTCTTCGTAGCAATCTCCCTCTCTCTTGGTCCGCCTACTACTTCTCTCGAGCCACCTGATCATTTTCCTTCGCCAAGGTCGACTCCAGCAATTTGATATGCGTCGCCTGGGTATCTGCTAGGCACTTCGCCTCCTCCAACCCCTAGCGATCTTCGCCCGATCAGCTCGGTCTATGTCACTCGCTGCCTTCAACTCCTTCTCCTGCTCCACCACTTATTTTAACAAGTGGCTGAAGTGGCAAATGATCTACAAAAAGAAAAAAAATTCGAAGTTACAAAGAGGAAAACAACTCTATTGCTTCATAAAAAGTCAAGTGCAAAAAGAATATCATAAAAACATACCCCCTTGTTAGCCCTAGCAATCTCTAAGGTTGAGTCACCCACCGACCCCGCAGCCATCGCAGCTCTATCCTTCTAGGTCACAAGGTGATGGACTGCCTACATGCAAGTTGCTGAGTCCCTAAGGAACCCATTATGCTTCATAACTCGTCAGTCCAGGACGAAAAGCTTCTTATGCTCTTCCGTAAGAATCGCTTTGGCTCTCGCTGTGAGGGGAGGAGCACTGAGTGCAAGTGCAGCACCTAAGGAAAATTCCTCGGCAAATGGGGCAGGTGAAGCAGCAGGTGGAGATTCTAAGTTCACCACCGAGGAGGCGATCACGGGGCCCCGTGCAACCTTCGCCACCATAGGTTTGGTGACCGTTCTCTTCCTCTTCTTCTCCTCCGGGGCTTTACCGCTCAACCCTGTACACTTAGAGATAATCACATCGAAGTCCATGCTTGCAGCTACTACGAAACAAGACACAAAGTGATTATGAAAATAAAGGGAAAAAGAGGAAGTAACTACGAAAGCAAAAGTAAAGTGCAAAGAAAAATCAAAGATGCGTACTAGGGTTAATCGGACTAAGACCCCCCCCCCCCCTTCTGAAAAGAAACTCCACTGTCACCTCTTTTCAACTCAGAGCAGGACGATCTAAAAGTATTCTAACCATTTTATCCTTCTGTAGACTGAAGACGCAGTTGGTCTTCGCTCTCTTCGGCACTTCCTCTGTCCACCTCATGGGAATCACTCAAGGCTCACGACTCTGAATAAGGAAGTACTTGTTCCTTCAGTACTTGATTGAGTCGGGGTTATCGATCAACTTCACTCCCCGACTAGGAGTGAAATAATACCTAAACACCGAATTGCGCTTTTGATGGACTTTGTAGAGCCTCATCAGAACGCTAAGACGCGGCTCGGTCTTCCCCGTCTGGCAGTGCAACACAAAGCCGTTTACATGTTTGCATGTTCGGCATATACTAGACAGGACTCAGAGAATACCATCGTCGAACTTCGATTGCGAATGAGGGTAGAGGAAGACGGAGTCCCGCAAGAAAAGCATTGAACTGGAAGAAGCAAATATCGGGGGAGGTCGGCGAACATGCTCTAACACCGAGGCCCAATAAAAGAAGATCGAACTCCCTCGGCGATCATGAAACACTCTTGAATGCTGCCCAAATCCTCCTCCATAAGCATCGAAGATATATCATCTACCTCCGAGTGCTCACGATGCTCATTCTCCTCATACAACAGCGTCATCCCATGCTCAACTCTTGACAATAGGTCGGCGGAGTAGTCTCTAATAATATCGAGGCACGATAAGGGTAAAGGAAGCCTACCCAACTCCCCACCCCCTCCCCCCTCTTGTTCTTTCTACCTACCATCTCGACCACAACTGACTTCGCCACTCTCTTTCCTTTATCTGCCCTTGAAGGCAGGGCAAGTGGACTATCTCCACCATGGCTCGAGGGGAAGGTCTCGTTTCCCGAAGATACCCTAGACATCTTTGATAAAATGATATATATATATATATATATATATATATATATATATATATATATGAATAAAAATATATATATTTGGATGTGACATCTACGGTCGGAAAACTCGCCAGAAAAAGTAAATATCCGCTGCAATGGGTGATAAGTTCCCCGGAGAAGAAAAGTTTTTGAGGATGAGAAATGAGAGAATGGGGAAAGAGATGAGAGGGTGGGGTTTTATAGAGGGGGGGGAGGCAACGCTTGGACTCTTGAAGCTCATGGGCCCCCAACTGTTAGGAAAGCCCAAGAGCAAGGGAAGCCTAACGGTCAAGAAGGCAAAATGACAAAGGGAGTCTGATGGTCAGGAAGATCAAACGACACACCTTATTGATAGGTCAACAGTCAATGGTCAATGGTCAATGGGACATGTGTTGCGCAACCGAACCACCTCCAACGTTCGGTGGCCTGTGCCGAACAAATGTGTCCCCGATCTAAAAATCAAAAGAAACTTTTGACTGGTCAATGGTCAACGGGATACGTGTCACGCTGTTGAACCACCTCCAACGTTTGGTGGCTTGCGCGGAACAAACATGTCCCCATTCTAAAAATCAAAGAAAATCGTTGACAGGTCAACGGCCAACGGGACACGTGTCGCGCAGCCGAACCACTTCCAATATTTGGTGGCTTGCACCGAACAGATGTGTCGCCGATCTAAAAATCAAAGAAAACCATTGACTGGTCAACGGTCAAAGGTCAATGAAACACGTGTCGCGTAACCGAACCACCTCTAACGTTTGGTAGCTTGCGCCGAACAAACATGTCCCCGAACCAGAAAACATGGAGTATCGTTGACTAGTCAACTGTCAACACCACGTGTCGAGCAGCCGAACCCTTTCCATTGTTCGGCGTAGCAATCTGAATGAACATGCCCCCGAGCTAAAAATGAGCGCTTTGTGTTGACCGGTCAACACCTTTCCACCGCTCGATCTCCCCGATTTTCAAGCTAGTCGCGGTTGACGCTCCAGATCTCGCCACGTCACCAGGTAATTATTAATTCCTTTATTTAATAATTAAATCGAATTAATTATTTCAAATTTTTAAAAAATAATTAAAATTGTAAAATTTTAATTAAAAATTCTAAAAACGATTATTAATTCGGAAAAAAATTTTATGATTTCGGGAAAATAATTATTAAATTTTGAATAATTAAATTTTTTAAAAAAACTTTATCATTAAATTTCGGATGTTGAATTAAAATTTTGAAAATGTTAAAAAATTTGGAATAAATTTAGACAAATATGAAAAAATCATAGAAAATCCAGAATATTCTAAAATTAATTTATGGTATCTTAGAAATGCATAATAACGCCGTTATACTTCAAGCAAGATCTAGACTTCCCCGGGAACTCTGATAAGTTTTGTAAACCTTTAAAAATGGGCAAAGTACTCCTCAAAGACTTTGAAAGTCAGTCTTCGAGGGTGGGGGGCTTGTGATAAGGTTAAAAATAGATACAAATCGAGACCGTTCAAATCGGTCACGAATCTTAAAACTTTCAAGAGTAAAACGGTAATTTTACTAAAATGGGTCTGTAAACGGGAAATGGGTATTCTCCAAACCCGACAGCCCAAAACGGATCTGTTTAACTGGGTTGTCTTACTAGCCCAATTAGAATATTTTCAGGTTGTTTAAATACGATTTAAACCCATGATTATTCATAAAAGGTGGTTCAAAAACCATATCTCTTATCTTGAAGGAAGTTTAAACTCTCATCAACTACTCTTATCTCTTCATGAAGAAGTGATAACTGATTCAATACAAAAACACTGGAAAGTAGAGATAAGTCATTATCTTGAAATTGATTAAAGCGACTATAAATATCATATACCTCCACCAGAAATAAGTAATCAGTATTTTCTCCAAAAAAATTCTTTCATAGACTTCTTGATTTCGGACTTGAGCTTCGGAGGGTTTATCGCTGGGATCAACTCCGGTGTTTCAGGCTTTTTGCACGTTAGCGGAGACGATCGTCACCATACGAATCAAATCATACGGCACAAACGAGTCAGATCATCAAGTTAATCGCAATCAAAGGCAGTCAATACCGCTGAAAGTCAAAATGTGTAGTTCTTGATTGTTCTTCCAAAGAAATCACGTCATCTAATTACTCTCACACCGAAAAAGTAGCAACACTTGCAGATTAAATTAAAGTCTTTTATTGAATAATCTAATTACTTTAGTTCTTGACAAATTATGGTAAAGTTAGAGCATCTGTAGTCGTTGTTTCTATTTTTTGGGTATTTGGCAAATGGAAATAGAAAATATGATCGGCGCGCTGCAGTGGTCCAAAGTTAAAATTTGGCCAGACGAGGTATTATCTTTCGTCTCAAACTTAACCAAAAATAAATAAAATAAAATTTGCCTGTTTTGCCGCACAAAAAGCCAAAAATAAAAAAAATAAAAAAAACATAAACCTCTCAATGTGAAGGACGGTGTATTATACACCGTCCAACACTTTTGTCTTTAGCGAAAGTGTTAGGACGGTGTATAATATATCGTCCGACACTTTCTTTTATCTTTTTTTTTATTTTTAATCTACTGGACCGCTCTTTATCTATCATCCGAAAGCACTTTTTTGTACCTCTCACCTACGAGACGAAATTTTATCTTTCGTCTCTACTGACGGATGAAGTAAAATAGGCCGTTAGCTATATTTTGGTTTTCGCCAAATCGTCTGCTATATTTGGCAATGTACTGTTCATCGTATACCCAAATTTTAAATATTTGGACAGCGACTGCAGTTCTTTTTTTTCAATTTTTTCCAAATTTTGGGTATTTAGCCCACGACTTCAGATGCTCTATAGAATAAACATAAGTTTTTGAATCTGTCTTTGTATACGTGGAGTATATTTTTAAAAAATATATTTAAATGAAATATTGTGCTTGACAACCAACTCGATCCAATGAGAGAAGGTATTCATGACGAGAACAAAGATTTTGATAATTAGATTCAGTACTATGAATCACTTGATAAAAAACTAAATATTAATATAAAATATGGAATCAGACCCACTGTAATTCAGTAAGCGACGAGGCCAAACAGAGAATAGGAGAGAGAGAGACAGGGGAGAGCGAAAGAGAGAGTGGTGGTGGTGACGAATGAAGAAAGTGTGATGGCAGAGAACATGGCTCTCTTGTTTTTTGGTGCCAACCAGCGAATATTTGATGGGATTAGGATAAAAAGGTTGATTAGACCTGGATCGAATAAAAAGACTTGCATTTCATGTACCCATAAATAAATATTACTATAGAAATTTGAAATGAAATGGAAAATATCCTAAGAGCATCCACGATCGTTTGTTAAAAAATATGATAAAGTGACAAACAAAAATAACAAATTAAGAATTTGTCTGCAACGATATTTTTCTATAATTTTGCCAATTTTTTTTTAAGCAGACGAGATAACATGTTCCGTCTCACTTTAATTTTTTAATATTTTTAATTTTAATACTACATTAGTATAAGTTAGTAATTAGTAGTAGTATTAGATTATTAAATTAATATATAAAAAATTAATTAGGATAGAAAGGGATTAATTAGTAAATTAACCCTAAGTGTATGTCCCTTGGATTCTAGGACGGGACATGTTGTCCCATGCAAGCCATTTGGGCATGGGACGAGACAATATGTCTCGTTTGAGGCATTTTTTTAAATTTTTTTTCCAGACGGTACATGTACTGTCTGATCATTTTATAAAAAAAAAGGTCAGGCGACTGATCACATTAAAAAAAGAAAAAGAAAGGACGGAACAACATGTTTCGTCCCCTATATTTTGAGAATCACCAGTTTGTTTCTCAAATATGAGAAGCAACTGCAGCGATTTTGCCAAAAAATGACAAAATAGCAAACGGCTGCAGGAGTTCGTTTCTCAAAAAATGGAAAATTGACAAATATAGCAAACGACTGTGGATGCTCTAATAGTATGAGCTTTAGGATGTGTGTAAGAGGTCCTAAGCTTCGAGCTAAGGGTCTTTGATTAGTTTCTTTTGCAAGGGATAGTACAAGGGCAAACATAACTAGTTAATGGTATCGGTAATAGAAACAAATTTAGGATATATATATATACTAGATTTGCCCGTGGGCACGTGCCTACAACACGTATTCGGAACGATACAAAACATGAAAAGCCACGGTAAAACAACAATTATGTAGCTTAAGTTTGAATAGTATGACAATAATGTTAATACTGATTTGGGGAAATTAGGGTTAGGGTTAATCTCTAGCCGCTTAAGATATTATGCCCTGCTTATCAGTATTGGAATATCACAGAGCACTATCTCTAGACCAGCTTATAAAGAGATTAGACTGGGTTTAGGGTACTGGGCTTTTAGCCGACTCAACCTGTTCCAATAATTAATACATAACACGTGTAAACCCGTGTTGCCCCATAGAATAATATACACAATATTATCCTATTATACTGAGAATATACTTATACATCCAACAATCTCCTCCTATATTCTTAATATATTAGGCTAAGCAATATTATAATATTGGATCACAAAAATTCAAACATTATTAAATCATAAAGAACATGGATCATAGACTAAATTAATTATAACTTGAATAGTTCAAATATGACTAAACCAAAATAATCAAATAGTTCTAAAACCATAAATGAATAGTTCACAAAGACTAAACCAACAAGAGGAACCTGTCATAGTTTCAAAATCAACCAAAGCAAATAAACTTCAAGAATAAAATATGAGTTTTAAGCTCATGAACACAAGAGTCTTAAACTCAACAGAAGTTTTATCAAGCAAGTGACAAAGTTATTCCTCAGAGAAATAAACCAAAACTATATCCTTGCAAACTGCTTTATGTTTACTCCTCCATTTTGAGCAAATCATTATTTTGAAATCTATGTTGACAGATTCAACTCCTCCATCTTTGCTAGCTTATTGAAAGCAAGAATATCAAGAGACATGTCTCTAAAAATTCTAGTGAATTTCATAAAGTATCTAATTCCACTAAAGAACTTAGTACAATTCAACGATAGCTTAGCAAGTTGTAACGCAAGCATCACAATCAAGTTTCTTTAACAAAATAAAGAAGAAGAACTATTATAGTTTGTGCACAAGAACTATACTATGTTTCATATTGGAATGATAGAATAGTCAAATCAATTATGGTTAATTCTGAATCATCAAAATTGGAATGAAACATGAATCCATAAAAGAGTTATATCATCAAAATTGGAATGATATAACAACCATTCTAAACATCGGAAACACATCGACAAGTTTTCATGCTTTCTTTTGGAATAATGAGATGATTCTAAGTAAATTATGAAAATATATAGCATCATCAAAATTGGAATGAAATTATATATTAACAGAATTTACATAGAACTTTTCAAATTATCTAAAGCATGTCAACTGCCTAAAATTGATGCTTCAGTTTGAACTTCTCTATCGCTCCAATTGGATTCTAAATTTCAAAACAACTTGGATGTTAAAGCTTTTGACTCAACAGCTTTTAACTCAATTTCCCCCACAGTTTTGATAATTAGATCACTTTCAAGTCTCTTAGTAAGAGCATTGACCATATTTGTCACAATTGCACTTTATCTATGAGAAAGTTCAACTAGGCTTCTTTCAGCCTTAATATACTCCTCTTACTATTATAGAGTGAGTTATGAGCTACAGTGCATTATAGCTTGATAGTCGCATAACAGAATTAGAGAATTTACATTAAACTTCTCAAATGGATGATTAGCAATAAGTCATTCAATCCACTCAGCCTCTTCCCCTGTAGAGGATAACACATAGAGGTCTGATTTCTTGGATGAGAATGCAACGCTTGTTTGCCTATTAATCTCCATAATTTTCTGCTCCTCCTAGTGTGAACACATATCCACTAGTTGTCGACTTTCACTAAACTTTGAGTAGCACAAAGCAAACTCTTGAGTACCACTCAGGTATCTCATTAGCCTCTTAAGGGCACTCAAATGTGTATGGGATTATTAGTGAATCTACAGATCATACCTACCTCAAAGGCTATGTCTATTCTAGTACAGATCTTTGTATACATAGGACTTTCAATTCTTTTAGAATGATCTACATGTCTCATAGTTGCACCATTAGGTGTCAACCTTTTATCATAATCATAAGGTGTTTCAAAACACACTTTCAATCACTATATCCCCACTTTTGAAACACATTATTGATTTATCGAGTTTGACTAAGGGTTATCCCTTGCCAACCAAAACTCACCCTTATACATAATATGGTGTACACACCACTTAGGTGCTAAATTTATTTGGATAGCACAATTTTAACTCAATTTATAATAGAGATGTCACTTCCAATCAACAAGCATGTCAATAAAATCAAGTAAATAATAGCCATTATATTTGACACACCACAAAGTTAAAGGCACTGATCTGAATTACTTGATTCATATACTAGGCTCTTTGAGAAATTTATCAAATTATTTATACGATAGCTACATTACATGTTTCAAAGCATACAATGATTTTACTAAATTGTAAATCTTGTTCACTAAACATATTAGTCCAAAACTTTCCATTACAAAACTGTTCAGTACAAAATATCAAGTAGAAAACTTTTAAATATCTTTTATGAATGACAAAATTTTCAATAGATGTAAGGGTAAGAAGAATACTTATTGTAGCAATATGACAAACATGTAAGTAGACATCAAATAAATCTACCCAATTTTCCTCAGTCAATCTGTTAGCTACTAAAAAGCATTAAAATTGCTACTGAACAATCAAAATTAAGTTTCTTCTACAAAACCTCACTTACTTACTATAGTTTTAGCCTCTTTCGGCAGATCAACTAAATTAAAGTATTATTGTATGACACATAATCATCTCATTGTCTACTAAAGACTCTTCTTAGCTTATTTGTCATTCAGGTTTTAAGTGTCAGTAAGGCTGGTTCTTGATTCCAACTGTGAATCATTGAACGTGTCTGTAGGACTAGATTATTTTATACATTTATCTTTGATGAACACATCTTCAAAGAACTTTGCAAGTCTAGATTCTTCTAACACAAATTAAATAGATCCAACATCTGTCCACAGAACTACTTTCTGCACTTTCTAAGCATACACAAATATTTGTTATAGGTCCTACTTTAGGCCTTTCGGGATCATGTACTTTAACAAATGTATCATTTCACCTTGTACCGTTAATCTACAAGGTGTAAGTAACTTAGTGTGTGGTAACAAATTAAAATTATGATTGTTGATGTAACATCACTCATAATTACTCAAAGTCAAACTAACAGTCAATAACATAGAATTCAACATTTCATTGAGTGTTTGATTCTAACTTTATCAATACTGTTTGACAATGGTAAACATAGTGCACTAGAGATTATGCCAAATGCAAATTACTCTAAAATTATTAAACATATTCACCACCTCCATCAACTCTGAACCCTTGATTTTTAGAATTTAACTAGATTTTAATTCATCAAAATAATGAGTGCTACATCCTCCATATATGTATGACAAACATTCAATAATTATCTACATAGGTGATTAAATACTTCTGATCAATTATCGTTTCATAGTCACAAAGCTACTGAGATCACAAATATCAGAATATATGGACTCAAGAAGTTGTGTGCTCCTAGATACCATACTAAATAATTTTCTAGTGATCATAATCTAAGCACAACTTTCATATTTGTCATATTTAGTGGAGTGTCATTAGCAGAGTTGTGAGTTTTAACAAGAACAAACAATTTAATATATAGTTCTCAAATCCTGGCCAATTTGCTATGTTCAGGAACAATACACAATTATAACTATTATTATTAATTATCTCATTTGTTAAACTCAACTTATACATGCGATTGACAATATATACACATTATAAGAGTTAAAACAAAATCACTCTACCACGTTTTACAAATTTGTTTGCTTTATCTAATGATTCTAACAATGTCCACTTGCTCAAATATAGTAAGCAGAATTTTCTTTATTCGTTCTTCATCATCTTCGAAACGCTAAACGAGATAATGACAAATATGTTATAGTTCAACTTTGCACACATAGTACAATGAACGAGAAAGAACAAAATGTAACTAATAGATTCATATCTTATATTAAGATATGCTCCCTCCTAAGTTACAGACATTTGTTAAACATCTTATACATCATTTTTTATTAGAAAAGCAAACATACAATCTCATCAAACTGCAAACGGTGTATTACCCAATATATCTATACACATAGTATGACAAGGCACACTAAACCATTTAAAACATGCTAGTTTCAAAATGAGAATAGTTATGATCTAAAACTCCCAATTATGTGATCAAACGCACACAACGTTAACACATTCGTCACATGAAAGTACTAAGAAAAATTAGAGTAGATCATACCGACACTTCAAGTTAGAAGTATTTTCCAAATTTGATGGAGAAGCCTGCGTATTGCAGACTTATCATACCATGATGCAAATCCAATATTTCCAATACACACAATTTGTAAGTAACTTTGGAGTTCCTACATTCATCAAATTGTTAAAGATTAGTCAATTAAACAAATTATTAGTACTATCTAACTCACAACAATTTAATTGGAGATCCAATTTTATAGTCATAATATACAATTTAACTTATCAAAATATATATTTGATCCTTAGCACATAGCCAAAACAGTTATTCAAACTTGTATTTAATTAACCAATGATCAACATGGTTTTAAGACTTTTGCACTTAGCAACAACAGATAATTAAAATATATATATACAGGTGAAGAACTTATCTTTAATTTAGATCTGATTCAGTCTAATCATACTTAGATCTAGTCCAAATAACATCCTCACTGCCCACATTATTTTCACGAACTACATCCACACCTCTTATTGTGCTTTCACTTTCCAATTGCTAAATTCAGAATGATCAAAATATTTCTAGTTTCGGAATCTTTACACACGATTGAGTTTTCCATCTTATAGGAATAAACAGTAAAATCCAAAATCTAGAGGGTATATTCTGAATAATTACTACTAGTATAATTCCAGTAAAAGGAAGGATTTTTCTGTAAATTGTGTAATAAGCAATTAAAACAGAAAATAATATTAAAGAATAAGCACAAATCTTAAAGTTTAGAGTGGACCGTATCTTGATAAGAATCAAGGCAAAGTGGAGGGTCAGATCCGATTCAAAGTACACAACAGAAGATCCACTACTCAGCCCCAAACACAAAACACCAAAAGCCTATCCAATAAGAAATGAAAGGTTGATTTGGTCTTCTTCAAAAATTAGTGCTAGATCATGATAGATCCGCTGCCCCGCGGGAACACCATAACCTATTCTCTTCTAAAATCTCTTCTAAAATCTGAAAGAAAGGTAAAGACTTGCTGGATCACGATAGACCCGCTGCCCCGCGGGAACACCATATCTCATTCTTTTCTCAGATCTGAAAAAGATCTGCTGGATCACGATAGATTCACTACCCTGCGGGAACACCTTATCTATCTCTTCTCATATCTGAAAGTCTGAAAAAGATGAAAGGGACGAAAGACTGCTTCGACAGCATCGGCCGATCCACATGCGGCGACAGGATCGGTCGGGCCCAAGTGCGGTGACAGGATCGGCTGGGCCCACGTGCGGCGACGTGCAGCGACTGCATTGGGGTGGACCAGTGGCCAGCGAAGACGCCGGTTGACAACGTCGATGGTGGCGGGTATCGGCGCCAGTAATGGAATCCGACGAATGGTCAACTCACGATCTCTCTTAATCTCAATTTAATAATATCTTAAGATTGTTAATACTGATTTGGGGAAATTAGGGTTAGGGTTAATCTCTAGCCGCTTAAGATATTATACCCTGCTTATCAGTATTGGAATATCACAGAGCACTATCTCTAGACCAGCTTATATAGAGATTAGACTGGGTTTAGGGTACTGGGCTTTTAGCCCACTCAACCCGTTCCAATAATTAATACATAACACGTGTAAACCCGTGTTGCCCCATAGAATAATATACACAATATTATCCTATTATACTGAGAATATACTTATACATCCAACAAATAATTAGTTGTAAATAAAAGTCCATGTTTCCATTAGTATATGTTGAAAAATAATTATAAATGGGGGTATAAAATCTAACTTCTTAGAACTTTAAGTGTGCAGTTGAAGAGATATTTACTATTTTCAATATAACATGTGCAAAAAAAACATTAAAATTCTGAAAATCTAAATTTCTAAGTAAATATAGAAAAAATGGGAGAGAGAAATAGGGAGAGAGAGAAAGAGAGAAATATGAAAAAGTGAAGAGAGAAGAGAGATATAGTAATAAAGTGATAGGTTTTTTAGTTTTGGGGGGGGGGGGGGGAAATTTAGTTTTGGGGTTTGAAATTTTGGAGGAAAAATATGTTTTGTGAGGTTTGATCTAGGCCTTTGATTTTAGGGGGATTGATTGTGAGCCACTTGATAGCTTTCTTTGTAATTTATTATATATATATATATGTATATATATATATATTTATATATATATACTCTGTTAATATCTTTTTTTGATGAATCGGATAGGGTCTTACGACCCCAGCCATCAAAAACATAATATATTAAAACAATAAGTAGTAATTTTACAAGCCGTAAAATGGACATTACACACAATGAATACATCAGCATATCAGCACCAAGAAACAACCCTAGCATAAGAGAGCGGCACTAAGACTGGGGGAGCTCGAAACCGAATCAGCACCGAACAGGCATGGGCACAACATCCGCAACAAGCACCCAATGAGGAGGCAGGAGCCCCAATACCTGAAAGCTCAAAGAGAGTCACCCACCAAGCTCCCACTCCAGCGTCGGCAGTGAAGCACCAAAGCGGCTAAAGACGGAGTAACAAACCAACTCTTCCAGACCCAAACAGATGAAAAGAACTTGAGAATAAGGCGCCACGCAGTACCAAAGGGTAGAAGGGAAAGAGAACGTAACAATGAACAAAACCCAAACAGTGATATATTCTATTAATATCACTAAGTGGAAATAATTATCCTTGATTCTATTCGTTCTTCCTTACTTTTTCTCTAAGCAAGTAATCCAGTTAATGTATTTCCTCCGTTTCAAAATTTGAGTCATTCTAGTCTTTTTTCCTTCTTCATAATATAAGTCACTTTAAATTTTCGAAAAGATGTCTTGCATTCTTAAATATCCATGAATTATCTTTAAATGAGATTTTCATTTTTACCATTATCCATGTTTTATATGAGAAGTAATAAAAAATTATGAAGGATGGCAAATCAGACATTGTATGAGCTTCAAAAGTCCAAAATATATAGTAATTTTACTTAATTTTAGATTGTTTCTTAATAGTCGTGTAAAAATCTAGAATCTTTAATCTTTAATTTTATAATGGGAGAAGGCCTTAGAGTCATTTGTCAATCTACCAACACGTGCATTAAACGTGCATAACTAATATGAAGGAGGTCTCAAGTTCGAGTCCTCACTATGTCAGTATTTTTACTTCAATTTTTTTTTCATTGAACATGCATCACATGTGTAAATTACTATCCATCTCTCTATCTATAATATAATATATTTACTTACTATTTATTGGAAAAGTTTGTCACAAATAAACAATTTTAAATTTTTTTGTCACAGAAGAAACATTACTTTTGTCACCAAACAAATAGGTGCATCGCACGTAAAACTCCAAATCTATTTTCAACACATGCATCACACATACACATCAATGTATTTCCTTCTTAATTTTAAAAAAATACGTGTATCACCCATTAAACTCCTTTTTTTATAATGACTTACGTGTATCGCACGTTTAATTTCAACTCTTTATCAAAACGTGCATCGCACGTGAAAAAAACTAGATTTTTTAACTTCGATACTAATTATACTCAGGTCAAATAATATATTTAATTAAAGAAGATGACATTTTTATAACTATACTATTGATAGGTCAATTATCTCTAATCTCTAATCTCTAATATTATAATGGGAGAAGGCCTTAGTGTCATTTGTAAATCTACCACTTTACGTGTATTGCACGTGTAACTCCAACTCTTCCATTATACACTTTATTTAAATCTACAAATTTACGTGCATTACACGTATAACTCAAACTCTCTCATTATACTATTTAGATTACTTTTAAAAATATGTATTTATTAACACGTGCTATATTATATTACTTTAAAAACTATATATTGATTAAAACGTGCATTGCACGTGTTAAATACTCGTAACTTATAATTTGAAATGGACATAGTATGTTGCATACCTAATGAGAAGTTCATAATGATAATAATAATCACATTAATTAATGAAGGACGGTATACTTTTGGTCTTACAAGTGGAAACCAATTATTATACTATATATTATACTAATAGGTCTACCTCATCTCTATTTCCTCCATTTTGAAATAGAGAACGGAGAGAAAAAGTATGAACTAACACATGCTCAACATGTAAAAAAAATAAAAAAATAAAAACAAATCTAAAAATCCACAAATCCCAAAACTCTAATCATCACCGCCGCCACCACCAACCCCCATTCTCCCCGATGGGTCACGTGAGCGTTAGGGTCTGTTTGGTTCAAAGGAGGGGAGGGGAGGGAAGGGATTTTAATGGAGGGGAGGGAAGGGGAGGGAAAGGGAGGAGAGGGATTTAATGAAAACTCTGTTTGGTTCAAAGGAGGGGAGGGGAGGGAAAATAATTATTTTCTTGTTTGGTTCACAATGGGAGGGAATGGATTTTATAATAAAATTACTTTTATACCCTTTTGCATATAATAAGAAATTCATATAACCGCTTTATACAATAAGAATTGAAACAACAACGAACTGTTTATGAGGAAAATATGTTGATGTATCAATCAAAAGTAAATGTCATCTTTCCCTGAGCCAAATAGTCCCTATATTGAAACTTAGGCATTTATTATATTGTTATCAACAATTAGCCATATTAGAAAGATATATAAAAAAGATTTATCCCATATATTAAATGATGGATTTCCTCATACTTCATATCAATACACAATAAGAAGACAATTCATTTGGTGGTTTCCTATCTGAGTAAACATAGAAAACGCACTGAGGCAGTGAAATTCTATGAAATTGTTATGGCACATGCATGTTTGTAGCCTTAGGATCTGAATATTGTAGAAATTCAGTACACAGGTGAAAGTACATCGAGACATTTACAATATTTATTAGTCTAATTTACTTTTTGTTGTGGAACAAACTATATTCTTCTACAGATGAATTGTGCTTGTAGTAATACATTATGGTAGCAAGTCTACTAAATTGCACAAGTCGTGTGGGCTTGCCTATAAATGTTATCTTTCCCTGTTTGTGGACAGAGCTGGAAGAAGGATTCTATTGCTCTCAGCTTGCGTTTTGATGTTGATGGCTCAGGTTAGTTCATGTCTAAAAGAATGAATCAAGAAGAACAAGAAATAAAATGATGTTGATGGCTCAGGTTAGTTCATGTCTAAAAGAATGAATCAAGAAGAACAAGAAATAAAATGAAGAAGGGCAATTTAGTCCAGCCACTTAAAAAAATTACCCTTACTTTCTCTTCCCTCCAAATCCCCCCAATTTTGGAGGGGAGCCAAAATTAGCTCAGGAGGGGTGTTGCACCCCCCCATTTCCCTACCCTCCCCTCCTAAAAAATGAACCAAACAAGAAAAGTATTGAAAAAACCCTTCCCTCCCCTCCCCTCCCCTCCATTCCCCTCCAACCAAACAGTCCCTTAAGGTGTTGGCTCCATCTTCAAATCTCACACCCACCTCCACAAGGGCCCGACCCACTTTAGATCCCTCGATTTCGGCGAGCTTAACGACTACCGCGAGGGCCCAACCTGCTTATGATCCCTTGTTTTCGGCGAGCCCAACAACTACCTCAAGGGCGTCGTCACTAACATCATTCATGACCCCAGATACGGTGCCCCCCTCGCCCGCGTCACCTTCCGCCACATCTTCTGCTACGAGCACCAGAAGAAGCTCTTCATCGCCGCCGAGGGCATTTACACAGGCCAAATCCTCTATTATGGAAAGCAGGTGGTGTGTATGGTCGAAAACGTGCTACCACTCAGGGTGATTTCCGAGAAACCGGTGGTTTTCAAAGTCGAGACTCGTGTCGGAGATCAGGGCGTCCGGGGTTTATGTGATTGTGATCAGTCACAATCCTGATAATGGAACCTCAAGGTAGAATTCTTATTAAGTTTTTGTTGATTAGGGTTTGATTTGTTCATATCTTTTACAACTGTTCAGATTTAGGGTTCGTATGTGCCTGTTTTTAATCTCATGCTAATTTAATCTCTTAAATAGAAATTAATTTAATTGAAATGGTAATTCATTTTGTAGTTATAAACATTTTTCCTTTACTTTTGTTAATATATGTTGTGATGAAATATTGAACGACGATTTTTTCATATTAGATGTGTTGTATTTACTTATCTTTGGACATTTAGTTATAACAACTCTTCCAAGTCATTAAGATAACATCTAATCATTAATATTAACTATGGGGGTAATGTATATTTTTTATAGAATGATTTTCTTCTTGAGTACACTGTTTATAACTTATGTTGTGATGGTTTACTTTTTTGGTGTATGCATGAAACATTTTGCTTTGTTTTGCATGTATTTTGAAGTAATGTGTTGTGCATGTAGTGGTTGGTGTCTAAATGAAGTTGTTATGGTGTTCATATAAGCATTGGACTATTAATCCGAATTTAATTTGAAATCTAAAATGATTTTTCAAAAGTTAACCTTAGATGGAATATAGCTTTGCCTAAAAGTTAACCTTAGGAGTAAAAGTTTGGGTAAATGGTTTCTACTTTTTTATATTTTGAAGGTACTGTTCATACTGGTTATGATGATTCACTATTGAGGATATGGAGTCCAGAAAGACAGAGAGACTTTCCATGTTGGTTAGAGGTAAATTTATTTATTTTTGGAAACAAAAGTTGAAAGCAATAACTTAGCAATGAAAAAAAAATGCCATAGTCTGACAGAGCATACATATGTGTTGTGTATTGGCTGACTCATTTGCCATTTTTTTTTTAATATAAATTGTCTTGTGTAATTAATTTAATTTTAATTAACCTTGATTAGGAAAAACTTACTGTGAGATATCGACATTAATGTTGAAGTATTAATCATAGATCAGTATTTCAGTATTCGTAACTTTCTGTATTCTTAACAACGATGAAGTATTCATTTATCAGTATTCTCTTGCTACCTGATTTCCTGTGTATCTTAGATGCTAATATCTGCTTCTGGAACAGAAAAATAACTCCGATTGAAAGTCTCGCATTACCATGAAGAAGCACTCTTCTACCGATGTTACCCTACACCCGCCTTCTACTATGTGCATATGACGCATTTGCTTCTAATTCCATTGTAATTTTGACGGATGCTCAATATTACAGACGAGTTCAGTAAATGGTGGATCAGAGTATGAGTTTGAGGACGAAAGTGTAGTTACTCAAATTATACTTGCAATAAAAAATTCAAATTCCCTAGAAAGCCAGACCTCTTCCTCTCCACATACTCGATCAGAGTGCACTATAAAATCCTTGAATTGTAGGTTGTTTTTTTTTTTTTTAAGGAATGAATTTTAGGTTGTTCAAGAGCTTAAGAATTGTTCGTTTTTACTTCCAAGATTAACCTACTCATGCCTTGCGGCCCAACAACGATTTTTGTCAATTTTTGACTGGCCATCATGTAACTTATCCATCTCACTTTTTGCCCAATCCTACGCTATTAAACAACAATGTATGATATTTTGTAACACTAGGTTTGCTTGTAGACACGTGCCTATGACAAGTTTTTATGAACGACGCAGCATATAAAATGCCCTGTAAAAATTAAAATATATGCACGTCTTCGTGAAGGATAAGCATTATGTAACACCCCAAATTTTTTTATTTTTTTAACTATTCCTTATTCAACTGACGTTCTAACATAATTTATTACTTATCTACACCAAGTCTTAAAAAAATATTCATAGATTTTTATTAAAAAATTTGGCAGAGTTTTCCCTGAAATATTAGCCATTTCGCAGCAATTTCATACAGAATTCTGCAAACAATTACAAAAATCATGGTACCTGTAATATATATCAATCCTCCCCAGGCCAAGTCATTCAACATCACACAGGCAAGAATATAAAAGGCACCGGAGGCATAATTCTTTATAACAAGTAAGATATGAATTAAAAACCAAAAATTCTTTTGAAAACATATATGATTTTTAGAAAAAAATTATAAAACATTTTCAAATCAACCACAGAACCCAATACTCCACAACGAAGTGGGTACGGGCTTTTATACTTCATCACAGCACTATGTATTATTTTGTAATATAGGAGAGTTAGGGTCGTCCATCCTCAGGGAGGGACGACCCTAACTCCCAGAAAACAACAGGGGTTAGCCATGTCTGGTGTGAGTATTATTTAATAGTTTAGCAAATAAATTAAATTGTATAAAGAAATAGAATGAACTTACGGATATCAAGATAATAAAATTCAACCTGAAATCTGAACATAAAAACATCATAAATGCGACTTTATATCAAAGTACTCTTCTAAATCTGCACTCATCTACATATCCATAACCACTCTCACTACCTTGAAGTCGTGCAACGGCAGGTAGTTCCCACCATTTCTATGGAAATAGCGGGTGGGTAGTTCTTCGGCACAATTCCAAGGCATATCAACTTATATTAACTCATGTCACATTTATCTTTAGTTTTAAAATCATTCTCATATTCCTCACTTAACACACATCACTTTGTGCATCATACTAACATTACATATAACTTTACTTTACGTTCAGGTAATATTATATCATATATACAACTTTCTTTACTCCTCATATTATTTTCCATACCACAGTTTGTTTGAGTTATTCACATTAATTTTACACACATGATTCCTTCATCGTTAATCTCATATATGTCATATCATATCAATTCATATAGATAATTCCTTCATTTTATATTCAAAGATATAACACTATTAATTCACAAATATAATTCTTTTACTTTTCATATTTAATCACATACACAATGTTCCTCTTTTCATGAATATCTTCACATCACCATTTCTTTATTCTCATTTCTAATTATATAATGCAATTACCTCGTTTTTCATACTTATTTAAACACAGTTCATTTACCATTTATTTTCATTGCATAACATCACACTCATTCAATCTTATAACATCTTCATATATATACTCGTCACATAACTTCACATTTATTCAATCATATATTATCACTTTCACTTTCATTGCATTTTATCACATGTATTTGTTCTACCGTATATCATCACATTCATTCATTATCATCGCATCTTGTTCACATGCATTCAATCTCATAATATCACATTCATTCATATCTTATAACACATATCATAATACCTCAAAATACGTTAACTTTTATTCTCATTATATATATTACAATTTATCTACTTTTCACTCTGAGTTCATCATACAAATTATTTTAATGCTCATTCTCAGTTTATCATTTATTCTTTACAATTCATTTTCATCACATCTTACAATTTTAGTTGCTTCTCATTCTTATCGATAATGTATCTGACTTCTATTCTCATTTACATCTCATATTTCAATTTACTTCACTTTCATTCTCATCTGATAATACTTTGCATCCCAAACATAGTTTGGGTAATATTAAAGTCGATAGTCTAGGTAATTTACTTCACTTTTCATACTTATTTAAAGTCGATAGTCTAGGTAATAATCACCACACCCCAGACAAGCTGGGTAATAATCACCGCACCCAAAGTAGAACTTGAGTAATATCACATCACATCCCAAGCCGATAGCTCGGTTATTATTGTACTTTATTTTCATTTTCATCCTACAATTTACTTTACTTTTCTTTTATTATTTCCTAATACAACTATCATAACAACAACCGACCAGTTCACCCTGGGAGTTGTGTCAAGGCCGGTAGTTCCCACCATTTCCATAGAAATCGTGGGCGAGTAGTTCCTCGACATACTTACAATGTACAACAAACTCATATCACATCATATTTTACTTTAATAACCATTCTCAAAACCATTCTCATCACCTAACCACTTATTTTTAATATTCATCGCATGATTCACTTTACTATACATTTCATTCTCATAATACATCTTCTTCACTTTCATTCATATAATGCATAATACATTTTCTTTAATTCTTGTATTCATTTTCATAATACAATTTCTTTCTTTTATTCATATTAATTCACATACATACCTCCTTTACTTTTTCATTCTCATTTCGTATTGCACACTTTCAATACTTTTACATATTCATTTCATATCGTACACTTTCTTTACTTTCTCAATCTCATCTTATAATATAACTTATTTTACACGTTATTCTCAAATCATAATACACTTGCTTTAATTTTCAATTCTCATTTCACATCATATGCTTTCTCTACTTTCTCATTCTCATTTCACATCATATGCTTTCTTTACTTTCTCATGTTTCCTTTCATATTTGCACATTTTATTAATTTGACGACCAGTGCCCATGTCATCACACAATTGAAGCCGATAGCTCAGTCAAAACACAGATCGCTGCCTACCAAGGGTCTTACGCCTCCATTAAAACAAGAGCCAATAGCTCGGTCTAAACATAGATAGCAGCCCACCAAGGGTCTTACGCATTACACCGCTGCCGTATAGGTCTAACGCATCAAATACACGTCACATCGCTGTCATATAGGTCTTACACATCAAATACAACATATAGGTCGTACGCATCAAATACATATCATATCACTGCCATATAGGTCTTACGCATCACATATCATCACATCATTTTAGCATCACATATCATCACATCATTTTATCTATATATATATATATATATATATATATATATATATATATATATATATATATATATATATATATCACATAACCGACATACACCATTTTATTCACCTTATCTTTTATCGCATAATATGTATATACCAATAAAATTCTCATGGATCACCCACATATAATAAATATGCACCATATTAGTCAACACATCATAACCCCATTAAAATTCTCATGGATCACCCACATATAATAAATATGCACCATATTAGTCAACACATCATAACCCCATATATATATATATATATATATATATATATATATATATATATATATATATATATATATAGTCCCCTTCGGTTGCACACTACTTTTGGTGAGCACTCCGTGAGCACTCCCGAACTAGAGACCCTATGAAAAATCCGAACCGCTCATATTGTTCTATATGCCTTAGATAGCCTAACAATAAAAAATCAAGTAATTTGAAGTTCATTTGCCCATCCATCATGCTATTAGAATTTTCAGCCACACAATTTTGTGATGATGTAAATCATGGGTAAATGAACTTCAAATTACTTGATTTTTTATTGTTATGCTATCTAAGACATATAGAACAATATGAGCGGTTCGGATTTTTCATAGGGTCTCTAGTTCGTGAGTGCTCACGGAGTGCTCACCAAAGTAGTGTGCAACGGAAGATTTCTCTATAGATAGAGTCCCCTTCGGTTGCACACTACTTTTGGTGAGCACTCCGTGAGCACTCCCGAACTAGAGACCCTATGAAAAATCCGAACCGCTCATATTGTTCTATATGCCTTAGATAGCCTAACAATAAAAAATCAAGTAATTTGAAGTTCATTTGCCCATCCATCATGCTATTAGAATTTTCAGCCACACAATTTTGTGATGATGTAAATCATGGGTAAATGAACTTCAAATTACTTGATTTTTTATTGTTATGCTATCTAAGACATATAGAACAATATGAGCGGTTCGAATTTTTCATAGGGTCTCTAGTTCGTGAGTGCTCACGGAGTGCTCACCAAAGTAGTGTGCAACGGAAGATTTCTCTATAGATAGAGTCCCCTTCGGTTGCACACTACTTTTGGTGAGCACTCCGTGAGCACTCCCGAACTAGAGACCCTATGAAAAATCCGAACCGCTCATATTGTTCTATATGCCTTAGATAGCCTAACAATAAAAAATCAAGTAATTTGAAGTTCATTTGCCCATCCATCATGCTATTAGAATTTTCAGCCACACAATTTTGTGATGATGTAAATCATGGGTAAATGAACTTCAAATTACTTGATTTTTTATTGTTATGCTATCTAAGACATATAGAACAATATGAGCGGTTCGGATTTTTCATAGGGTCTCTAGTTCGTGAGTGCTCACGGAGTGCTCACCAAAGTAGTGTGCAACGGAAGATTTCTCTATAGATAGAGTCCCCTTCGGTTGCACACTACTTTTGGTGAGCACTCCGTGAGCACTACTTTTGGTGAGCACTTTTCCATATATATATATATTTATATGGAAAAGGGGGTATGAGCAACTTGCTCATTTAGTAAATAAGCAATTGATGATGTGACATACATGTGATTGGAAAAGCCTTAAAAGGGTTAGTTGCCCAATGTATCATATGCATGCCACATAATCAATTGCTCATTTACTAAATGAGCAAGTTGATCATATCCCTTTTACCCATATATATATATATATATATATATATATATATATATATATATATATATATATATATATATATATATATATATATATATATATATATATCAATTCTCTTTATCATCCGTATATTATACATATGTAAAACTCCAATTACTTCATACTATCATATAAATCCAATATATTACTCAAAGCACTAAATATTCAAAATCATATAAATTCACCATTTTAACTCCTTTATATTCCCTTATATATTTTTCCTCTATATCTCCATATCTAAATATATCTCTTTTATAATTTCTCCTGACAATAAAATTTCTCCTTTATAACCTAATTTCTCCTTATATCATAAGAGTATATAACTCCATTCATTTCATAATCATATACACGCCATTAATATCATTAATATGAATACATAACTCCATAAATACACATGCCTTAAATATCAGGCATATTAATACACAGCTTCATAAATATAATTTTGTCAATAAATTTATATATCTCCCGAACATATTCATATCTCTCGTATTATATTCATTCAGTATATATATATATATATATATATATATATATATATATATATATATATATATATATATATATATATATATATATATATATATATATGCTTTTATGATAATTTAATGACGTGTGCATATACGGCAATATATATATATGCTTTTATGATAATTTAATGATGTATGCATATGCGGCAATGTAAAGGAGAAAATATAAAGCTATATATATATATGCTTTTATGATAATTTAATGATGTGTGCATATACGGCAATATATATATATGCTTTTATGATAATTTAATGATGTATGCATATACGGCAATGTAAAGGAGAAAATATAAAGCTATATATATATATATATATATATATATATATATATATATATATATATATATATATATACCTCAGTTCATTTTCCATATTCACAATATATCAGTATTATCGTAACTTTCTGTTACCGCTGATTTCGGTGTGGGGGTAAACAGATAGAATTTGTAAGTCCGAGAAAAACCTGAACAGTTGACTCAGCATTCTTGCTCCTGCCGCAACCTGCAAGGAAGTGCGAGACACCGGGGTTGATTCCGGCGACGCACCCTCCGACGCTCTTGTCAGTAATCAGAAAAGATTAAGAAAGAGCTTAAGTGGTGAAGAAGTGATTAACCTGGTCTTGGTGGTAGAGGGGTTGTATTTATAGTCGCATTTGGAACGGTTAGGATCCTGATTTCCTGCCTAACAGCCAGGAGGAAAATCCTCCTATTCTGTTTTGGAAAATTAGGCCCTGATTCCCTGGTGAGAGCCAATCAGGCTTATTGATTTGATTTAGTCAAATCAGTGGCCTTGATTCTCCTCATGGTGAACTGGGCTTGTATCGGGTCGGGATCCGTGCCCAGTTGAAGTGGATCTATTCGCGGGTGGTTGGTTCTGTGAGAAGGAGGCCCAATACCCGTTTTGGATCCATCTATATGTGAAATTACCTTTTTACCCCCATGCTTCAAGATTCGTGCTCGATCTGGACGGTCTCGATTTAACCCCATTTTTAGCCTTATCACGATCCAATTCTCAATATTACAAACCCATATCATACATATACACGCCATTAATTTCTTACACTCCATAATTTACTCCGTACAATACTTATAAATTTCTACGATACATTTTAGGCATCTACACTCGATACACTTTACACATTACACATAACAACCGCGGTCTAAAATTTATCATAGCACATTATATATATAAAATAAAATAAATCATACTCACTTGATATCCCGCGAAGACTCGAAGCACCACTTCTCCATCACCCATCCGATGTCGCTAACATCTCCTATTATTAAATTTCAAAGCTAATTAGGGCTCAAGACATCCAAACCAGTCACAGGTAATAATAATACTAATCCTAATGTCACTCAGGCATTTTCTTGAACGTCTGTCATGCACACGTGTGATGCACATAATATTCTACAGAATTTCATCTCCATAAAATTACTAAAAATCACCCCATACTATTCTAACGGTTCAACTACAATTTCTTCTATTATTAAGGAGATAATTCTTATATATTTACTTCTCTTTTATATACCCAAAATCCTAATTTATAAGCAACTTGCAAAATCTCCAATAATTTACTGATTTCTTGCCTCTATAATACCCAACACCTCATAATCTCCCTACTACAATATTTCTATGCAATAGAAATTAAAATCACTTAATTCTATACAAATAAAATAAAAATAAGGTATACCTTCCCGTTGCTTTCTCCAAATTGAAGCCACCATGAGGAAGAGAACCCTCCAAATAGCCAAAACCCTAAAATAATTTGAAAGGTAGGTGGAGATTTGATGGGGTGACAAAGCCCCATGTTTTTGGTCATGGATGGGTTTCAGTCGAAAGGAAATAGGGAGGTGGTGTGTGGCATTCTGACGAAACGAAAAGGAAAAGGAAAAAAAGGAAAGATGGAAAATTACTATAAACCCCTTGTTTGATTAAAGATTTTGTTAAGTCCTTCAAGTTCTCTTTTTCATTATAAATTTCAATAAAAACCCCTCCAAAAAAAAATTAATTAATTAATTAAAGAATATATATAAAATAAAATTGCATATTTATGCATAATAAGAACAATAACAATGATATTTAATCACAATAAAAGAAATACAAACAATTATTTTGAAATTATAAAATAGAGGAGTGTTACATTATACACACCTCAAAAGAAGCTCGTCCTCGAACTATGAGGACCGAGGAAAACCAATCAAACACCTATCGATCAACTCATTAATATCCTTCATCATACTAGACCATCGAATGGTCCTCTCGAAATCTCTTCAAACAAATAAAATTTTAAAAATGATTCCCAAAGTTAAATCTCTACAAATAGAAATGATCATTATAACAAACTTAACAATAAAAACACTATAAAATGATTACAAAAATACTTGTAGTTGGAATACAAATCTATGTAGTTGTAATACCAATATTAATAAGAAAACACTTAGTGATCATTTATATATCAAAATATTGAAGAAAATGTATCCAATATTAAACACTTGATTCTTTAACAAAGAATCTAATTAAATTCCGCTTGGTTATCCTATGAAAGTTCTCTTAGTAATATTTCAAAAAAAAAAAAAAGCTTTCGCAGTAATATATGTTCATAATCAAGACGGATATGCTCAAAACAGAAAAGGCAAAATGACACGATCCATACAAACCACCAAGGCATTACTATATCACGCCAAACACATCAAACACACATTTCTTCAAGTGGAACCAAATTAGTTCAATTTCCGGCACTTTCCATTCCCAACATAGCATAGAAGCTATTAAGGCATACGCACCTCAAAATTAGAACCTTTCTAACTTAGAGTTCAAGCAAAATACTTAAGACTCAGGTAAACACATTTCCAATAAGGATGAACCCGCTCCCACCTATTACAGGATCACTAAGATATTGGTCATCCTAGACCTCATCCTAGCTAACCATGGCTCTGATATGAAACAGTAACACCCAATTTTTATTTTAACTATTCCTTATTCAACTGACTTCTAACATAATCTATTACTTATCTACACCAAGCCTTACTTAGAAAATTATTCATAGATTTTTATTAAAAATTTCGACAGAGTTTCCCCTGAAATATTAGCCGTTTCGCAGCAATTCTTTATGAAATTCTGCAAACAATTACAAAAATCATGGTATCTGTAATATATATCAATCATCCCTAGGCCAAGTCATTCACCATCACACATGCAAGAATGTATAAGGCTCTAGGAGCATAATTCTTCATAACAAGCAAGATATAAATTAAAAACCAAAAATACTTTTGAAAACATATATGACTTTTCGAAAAACTTTGGAAAAACATTTTCAAAAATCAACCACATAAACCAATACTCCACAATGAGGTGGGTACTGTCTTCCATACTTCATCACAGCACTATATACAACCTTACACCTTACAGTTATAAACATAATCTACCACAATACAAAATAATAAATCAACTCCCCCATTTCTCCATATACTAAATAAATATATATATAATCCATTTTACTATAAGCAAAAGTGTAACTACCAAACTACAACACTAGCTCACCTTGCAACTATCAAAACCTGCAAGAGAGTTAGGGTTGTCCATCCTCAGGGAGGGACTTCCCTAATCCCTAGAAAAAAATAGGGTTTAGCCGTGTATGGTGTTTGTATAATTTACTGGTTTAGCAAATAAATTAAACTGTATAAAGAAATAAAATGAACTTACACATATCAAGATAATAAAATTCAAACTGAAATCTGAACATAAAAACATCATAAATGCAACTTTATATTAAAGTACCCTTCTAAATCTGCACCCATATACATATCCATAACCACTCTCACTACCTTAAAGTTGTGCCTCAGCAGGTAGTTCTCACCATTTTCATGAAAATAGCAGGCGGGTAATTCCTCAGCATAATTCCAAGGCATATCAACTTATATCAACTCATATCACATTTATCCTTAGCTTTAAAATCATTCCCATATTCCTCACTTAACACACATCACTTTGTGCATCATACTAACATCACATATAACTTTACTTTACGTTCATGTGATATTATATCATACATACAACTTTCTTTACTCCTCATATTATTTTCCATACCACAATTTGTTTGCGTTATTCACATTAACTTTACACCCATAATTCCTTAATGGTTAATCTCAAATATGCCACATCATATCAATTCATATAGATAATTCCTTCACTTTATATTCAAAGATATAACACTATATTAATTCACATATATAATTCTTTTACTTTTCATATTTAATCACATACACAATGTTCCTCTTTTCATGAATATCTTCACATCACCATTTTTAATTCTCATTTCTAATTATATAATGCAATTACCTCGTTTTTCGTACTTATTTAATCACACACTTCATTTACCATTCGTTTTCATTGCATAACATCACACTTATTCAATCTTATAACATCTTCATATATATACTCGTCACAAAACTTCACATTTATTCAATCATATATTATCACATTCATTTTCATCGCATTTTATCACATGTATTTGTTCTACCGTATATCATCACATTCATTCACTTTCATCGCATCTTGTTCACATGCATTCAATCTCATAATATCACATTCATTCATATCTTATAACACATATCATAATATCTCGAAATACGTTAACTTTTATTCTCATTATATGTATTAAAATTTATCTACTTTTCACTCTGAGTTCATCATACAAATTATTTTTAATGCTCATTCTCAGTTTATCATTTACTTTTCTTTACAATTCATTTACATCACATCATACAATTTTAGTTGCTTCTCATTCTTATCGATAATGTATCGGACTTCCATTCTCATTTACATTTCATATCTCTACTATTTTAATGGGAGAGTTGGGGTTGTAAACAAACAAACCCTAATTTTGTAACCGAGTAAACACATGCAATATATGCCAAACCAAATCCACCAAACATACCCGTGTGATGTGCGTGCAGCTCCTAAAAAAGGAATATTTTAGCAAATACCCCCCATTTAAAATGTGAAAATTAGCATATACCCCCACTATTTTTAAAAACTAAGAAATACTCCTATTTCTAATATTATATGGGAGAAGACCTCAGTGTCATTTGTAAATGTTTTCTCAATCTACCAACCCGTGCAATACACGTGCATAACTATTATAAAGGAGGTTCTAAGTTCAAATCCAGATTATGTCTAAATTTTTATTTTAAAAAACTACATTTATTAAGACGTGCATCGCACATGCAAATTACTAGTTTCAATTATTTCACTTTCATTCTTATCAGATAATACTTCGCACCCCAAACATAGTTTGGGTAATATAACACCACGCACCAAAGCTGATAGTCTGGGTAATAATCACCACACCCCAAACAAGCTGGGTAATAATCGTCGCACCCCAAGTAGAACTTGGGTAATATCACATCACATCCCAAGCCGATAGCTCGGTTATTAGTTTACTTTATTTTCATTTTAATCTTAAAATTTACTTTACTTTTCATTTACTATTTTCCTATCAACTATCATATCAACAACCCACCAATTCATCCTGAGAGTTGTGTCAAGGCAGGTAGTTCCCGCCATTTCCCTGGAAATAGCGGGCGAGTAGTTCCTCGGCACACTTCCAAGATACAACAAACTCATATCACATCATATTTTACTTTAATACCCATTCTCATCACCTAATACCACAAATTTGTAATATTCATCGCATGATTCACTTTACAATACATTTCATTCTCATAATACATCTTCATCACTTTCATTCATATAATGCATAATACATTTTCTTTACTTCTCGTATTCAATCCCATAATACAATTTCTTCATTTTATTCATATTATTCACACACATACCTCCTTTGCTTTTTCATTCTTATTTCGTATTACACACTTTCTATACTTTCTCATATTTATTTCATATCATACACTTTATTTACTTTCTCAATCTTATCTTATAACTAGGTTTTCCCGTTGACACGTGCCTACGACACGTCTTCGGACCTGGTTTGATTATATAAAATAGTTTTGGAGGTCCACCAAATTAATTGAAGTAGCAAACATATTATATGAGGAAGCAGTATATATACATTTAAGCTCAACCATCGCCTTCTTGATCATTAGCTTGAACTTACCTGGAATGCATATAGTTTGTTAGAAACACGGCATAGAGTTTTTTTAAACTTCAACTTCACTTTTAGATGCTTATAATAGTTATGCAAGGACTTTATCATATAGGTTTTATAGAGCTTACTCTAATCCCATAACCACTATGAGCATGTCTAAGTATATGTGAATGTATATACAATACCAATAATCTAAATATTTGTTTGTCTGAGACTCAGTTTGCAATTAAAATACCTCTTATTATTATTTCAACCAAAATGAAATACATGAAGTTCTCAAAACTCTAATCCAAGCTAATCATTTCTTTTATCTCCACTTTGTCTCCCTATTGCACCTTTATAAAAAAAATCAAAATGGATAAATAACAAATTTACTTTAGCTATCTTTCTTGAGTGAAGAGTTTGCACCCTTTACTGATAAACTCCAGTCATCCCAATCCTATATATCCAAACATACACTAAAAGTTCTTATGTGTTATGTTATCCATGGATTCTAATAACCAGTGAAGGGGACAATTCACGATAGTACTTTTTCTTGTAGTAAAGAAATTAATGTTGCATATTTGCCAAGTTATTTTAGGTTACTGGTCAGCTTACCTGTCCTGTTTTGGTTTGGAAGCCAAATTTAGGCCACCAAATAATCCACCTCTCACTTGTGTACACCTTAAATCAAAATAAATAAAAAACCTCATCAAATAAATCACCAAATTAAAAAAATTTAAACCCAAAAATAAAACAATCATATCTCTCTGAACTTAGATTCCATGCACAAACAAAATTCGAGTAAGCAAAAAACTGAGTAATCCCTTGCACATACAAAATTAAAAATTAGAATGAGAAGTCGGTTAATGAGATGAAATTAGAGTCGTCGCATCGCATATAGAGGCTTTCGATTCGGTAGAGGGGAGTCACCGATTTGGAATCAGCAGCGGATCAAAAATTGGCGACAACCTCTTGATTGAGGTTCGACAATGGATTTTGATTTGGATTTGCTTCGAGATTTTCAAAATTTTCGAAAATTTCAAACTTTCAAAATTTTAAAATTTTTTAATTTTTTAATTTTTTAATTTTTTAATTTTTTAATTTTTTAATTTTTTAATTTTTTGAAATTTTTAATTTTTTAATTTTTAAAATTTTTATAAATTTTAAATTTTTTATAAGTTTTTAATTTTTTGGATTTTTTTTGAATTATTTTTAAAGTTTTAAAATTTTTTAGTTTTGAAGTTTTAAAATTTTTTTTTTATAATTTTTTTAATAGGGGGGGGGGGGAGAGAGAGAGAGAGAGAGAGAGAGAGATAATTAAATAAATAAAGGAGTTGGGTGGGGGGATTTGAATTTGAGTTTTGGGGGGAAGCTTTGGGTTGGGGGGGGGGGGAAGTGTTTTGTGATGTTAGATCTGAGCCTTTAATTTTAGGGGGATTGAAGGTGAGCCACTTGATAGCTTTCTTTGTGTTTTATTATATAGATATAACTTATTTTACTCTTTATTCTCAACTCATAATACACTTGCTTTAATTTACCATTCTCATTTCACATCATATACTTTCTCTACTTTCTCATTCTCATTTCACATCATATGTTTTCTTTACTTTCTCATCTTTCCTTTCATATTTACACATTTTATTAATTTGACGACCAGTGCCCATGTCATCACATAACTGAAGCAATAGCTCGGTCAAAACACAGATCTCTGCCTACCAAGGATCTTACGCCTCCATTAAAACTAGAGCAAATAGCTCTGTCTAAACACAGATCGCGGCCCACCAAGGGTCTTACGCATCACATCTCTACCATATAGGTCTTACGCATCAAATACACATCACATCACTGGCATATAGGTCTTACGCATCAAATACACATCACATCGCTGCCATATTGGTCTTACTCATCAAATACAATTCACATCGCTGCCATATAGGTCTTACGCATCAAATTCACATCACAACGCTACCATATAGGCTTGACTCATCAAATACACATCACTTCGCTGCCATATAGGTCTCACGCATAAAATACACATCACACCGCTGTCGTATAGGTGTTACGCATCAAATATCATCTCATCATTTTATCTCAATATATATGTATCACATAACCGACATACACCATATTATTCACCTTATCTTTTATCGCATAATATGCATATATCAATAAAATTCTCATATATCACCTACATATCATAAATATGCACCATATTAGTCAACACATCATAACCCCATATATATATATATATATATATATATATATATATATATATATAGAGAGAGAGAGAGAGAGAGAGAGAGAGAGAAATCTTCGGTTGCACACTACTTTGGTGAGCACTCCGTAAGCACTCACGAAATAGAGACCCTATGAAAAATCCGAACCGCTCATATTGTTCTATATGCCTTAGATAGCCTAACAATAAAAAATCAAGTAATTTGAAGTTCATTTGCCCATGATTTATATCATCACAAAATTGTATGGCTGAAAATTCTAACCGCATGATGGATGGGCAAATAAACTTCAAATTACTTGATTTTTTATTGTTAAGCTATCTAAGGCATATAGAACAATATGAGTGGTTCGGATTTTTTATAGGGTCTCTAGTTCGTGAGTGCTCACGTAGTACTCACCAAAAGTAGTGTGCAACCGAAGGGGACTCTATATATATATATATATATATATATATATATCATTTCTATTTAACAATTATACACATATCAAACTCCAATTACTTCATATTATCATATATATCCAATATATTACTCAAAGCACCCAATATTCAAAATCAAGCACCCAATATTCAAAATCATACAAATTCACCATTTTAACTCCTTTATATCCTCATATATATTTTTCATTTATATCTACATTTCTAAATATATCTCCTTTATAATTTCTCCTGACAATAAAATTTCTCGTTTATAACATAATTTCTCCTTTATAATATATATATATAATACATTATATATATATATATATATATATATATATATATATATATATATATATATATATATATATATATATATAATATATATTTAATATTCACAATATATCAGTATTATCATAACTTTTCAATTCTCAATATTACAAGCCCATATCAAACATATACACGCCATTAATTTCTTACACCCCATAATTTACTCTGTACAATACTTATAAATTTCTACGATACATTTTAGGCATCTACACTTGCTGCTGATTTTGGTGTGGGAGCAAATAGATGAATTTGTGGATTCTTTAGAAACGAATAAGGCAAACCTTTTGACTTTCACCGGCATTTGACTGATTCCTTGCTGCTACCGTTAACCTGCAAAAAGTTTGATACACTGGGATGCATCCCAGCGACAAACTTTCCGACGCACAAGTCAGTAATCAGGAAGATTATGAAAGAGCGTTTATGTTGAAAAATATTGATTATCTTATTATGGTGGGGGGAGGGGTATTTATAGTCGCCTTAAGAGACAGTTTAGAGATAATCATTTATCTCTATGTCCCGGTATTTTTGGATAAGATGTAGAGTTTAAACTCATTTCATGATAAGAGAGGTAGTTTAAACCGCCTCATAGAGATAACCATGAATTTGAATTACTCTTTAAATATCTGAATTGGTTTGTAACGGATTGCTACCCATACCTAATAGGACAAATTCTTTTTTGGGTTATTGGGCTTCGAAGAACGACTCAGTTCCCAATTCAGACTCGTTTGTAGGTGAAATTACCATTTTACCCCTGAGAGCTTTAAGATTCGCGCCTATTTTGAATGGTCTCGATTTAGTCACATTTTTAGCTATATCATGAGCCCCCACTCCCGAAGACTGAGTTTAACAGCCTTTTGGGAGTAGTTTTTTGGTTTTAATGGCGTACAGGATTTTATCGAAGTTCTTTAGGAGCTTTAGAATCGCCCACGGTGCTTAACAACGTTCAATTGAGCCTGCCTTGTACTCAAACATGTTGGTGGGATCTTCTGGATTTTTCATTGATTTTTCTATTTTTTAAATTATTTTTCAAATTATTTATTCAATTTTGCGAAGTAACAATTTATTTTTAAAAAGTATTAATTAATCATTCTAATTAATAATTATTTATCCAGGAGTTCAAAAATAATTTTCCCAAATTTAAAATTATTTTTTAGAATTTTTAATTATTTTTCATAATTTTTAAATAATTAATTCGAATTAATAATAAAAATAAAAGAATTAATCAATTAAATACCAACGTGGCGCAATCTGGAGTGTCGATCATGTCACTGGCGTGATTTTTTGAATGATCAGACGGTTGATCTGCCGCTTGATGACGCGGCTTAATCTGGACGCTCTGATCGTGGGCGCGCATCGGGAGGGGGCATTTCCCCCTCTTTCACGCTCGGAGCCACGTTTGCTCGGAATTTGGTTCTGAGGGACGTGACTCAATCTGAGCCGTCGGATCTTGATCAAGTGCGAATTTTGAGGCAACGTTTTTCCCCATTTTCACGCTTGGAGCCGTGTTTGCTCGGAATTTGGTTCCGAGGGACGTGGCTCGATCCGAGTCGTTGGATCTTGATCAATCGCAAATTTTGAGGCAACGTTTTCCCCCATTTTCACGCTCGGAGCCGCGTTTGCTCGGAATTTGGTTCCGATGGGCGTGGCTCAAACTGAGCCGTTGGATCTTGATCAAGCGCGAATATTGAGACGAAGTTTTCCCCAATTTCACGTTCGGGGACACGTTTGCTCGTATTTGGCTCCGAGGGACGTGGCGACATCAGGGCCGTCTAATCTTTATCAGGCACGAATATTAAGACGAAGTTTTCCCCAATTTCACGTTCGGGGACATGTTTGCTCGGATTTGGCTCCGAGAGACGTGGCGACATCAAGGTCGTCTGATCTTGGTTAGGCGTGAATATTGAGATGAAGTTTTCCACAATTTCACGTTCGGGGACACGTTTGCTCGGATTTAGCTCCAATGGACGTGGCGACACCAGGGTCATTTGATCTCCATCAGGAAATATTGGGACGAAGTTTTTGCCAATTTCACGTTCGGGGACACGTTTGCTCGGATTTGGGTCCGAGGGACGTAGCGACACCAGGGCCGTCTGATCTTGATCAGGCACGAATATTGAGACAAAGTTTTCCCCAATTTCATGTTCAGGGACACGTTTGGTCGGATTTGGCTCCAAGAGATGTGGCGACACCGGGGCCGTCTGAACTTGATTAGACGCAAATATTGAGATGAAGTTTTCCCTAATTTCACGTTCGGGGACATGTTTGCTTGGATTTGGCTCTGAGGGATGTGGCGACACCATGGCCGTCTAATCTTGATCAAATGCGAATATTGAGACGAAGTTTTCCCTAATTTCACGTTCGGGGACACGTTTGCTCTGATTTGGCTCCGAGGGATGTGGCGACACCAGGGTCGTCCGATCTTGATCCGGCGCGAATATTGAGACGAAGTTTTCCCCAATTTCACATTCGAGGACATGTTTGCTCGGATTCAGCTCCGAGGGACGTGGCGACATCAGGGCCGTCTGATCTTGATTAGGTGCGAATATTGAGATGATGTTTTCTGTTCTTGCATTTGACCAGTCAACAGGTCTATTGGTGTTGCTTGAAATTTTGCCTTTTCGTATTCTGTCGCTTAGTATTCGATGTTCACTTGGGCTTTTTACTGGTCTAGGGGGCCCAAAAGTCTTGGAAGCCCAAGCAATGCCCCTCACTCACTATAAGTTCTCACCCCTCACACCATCCTCTCATTCTTTACTTTTACTCTTGAATTTTTTTTATTTCGCTCTCCGGTGGCTCTACTAGCGGTCGCGGCCAAGCATTTGATTTTCTGGTGATATATTCCAACCATAGCCGTTACATCAAGGTAAATATATATTCTTTTTTATATATTTTACGAGATGTATAGGGTTTCTTCGGAGTGTGAGACCTCCACCTCAGACCGTGAAGGGGACCAACAGTTGGTGGTTTACCCCGACAGTGGACAAAGGGGAAATGGTGGTAGGATCGTTGGTCACTGAGACTCAAGTGGAGGAAGAGAGGCGAGCTGGGGCGCTGGACCGGCTTCTGGGTCCCTTAACGGGCCTTGGCGGAGTTCAGGAATACTCAGACGACCTTTTGGCCAAAATTGTGTACGGGATGTCGGCTTCATACGAAGGGAGCATGCCGAGAGAACATTCTGAGGTTAACAATATTCCCTCCATGTTGACGAAGGACTTAGTTCGGATCCGAGAGAGTTTCAAGATTCCGAAGGAACTCACTCTCCTCTTTCGGGTGCGGGTATCCGAGCCTGCACACCGACTTCCCCCAACACATGCGTTTTCCCATTCGATACATTCTTTGCCGGTCTCTGCCTACCTATTCCTCCGTTCGTGGCCAAGGTGCTGCAATGGTCAGCTTAAGTCTGGTCCAGGATATGCCGAACATGTGGAGGCATGTCAACGGATTTGTCCTCCAGTACCAAGAGATAGGGGTCGTGCGTCAACTCACCATTCTCCAAAGGCTCTACCGTATCCATCGAAAGAGTAGGGTGGAGTACCGGTACTATTTATCGCCGCGTCGGGGTGTGAAGCTGATAGACAACCATGATTCTATTAAGTTTTGGAAGGAGAAGTACTTCTTGATCAAAAGCAATGTGTCGTGGAACATTCCTACTAGGTGGAGGGAAGAGGTGCCAAAATGGGCAAAGGCCGAGCCGGTGTTGACTCCGGAGGAAGATGAGATCGTAGCCAAACTCCTTGCTCGTGAACCCTTGGGTTGGAAGGAGTTAACCGAGGAGGTCCTCTTCGGTGGGGGTCTTAGTCCGATCGACCCTAGTACGCCCCGTATTTGTTATTCTTTTAATTCGAGCTTTCCCCCTTTTCTTTTTCACATGCCCATTTCTTTGTTGTCTTTCTTTTTCACAGTGGCTTCGAAAATGGACTTCAGGGCGATGTTGCTCGACCGAGGGGGAGTTAGCAACAAGGCCCCCAATGGGAGGAAGAGGAAGAAGACAACCTCAGGGTCACAGTCTACCAAAGTTGTAAAGACCCTGGTGTCGACGAGGCTGGTGGTCAACTTAGAATCCAAACCCCCTGCCCCGCTTACCTCTCTCGCTCTGACTATTGAAGGAACTTCCATCAAGCAGGTATTGGCGCCCGAAGCCCCTCCTCTGACAGCGGCAGCGAAGACAATTCTTTCCGAGGAGCACAAGAAGCTTTTCGTCCCTAACTGGCATGTGATGATGCACGACGGTTTCCTCGGGGACTCCATCAGCTGTACGCAAGCGGTTCAGCACTTGCAGACCCCAAAGGGTCGCGCTACCCTGAAGATGGGGACGGTCGGTGATGACGCCCTCGAGATTGCCAAGGCAACCATGACGGTGAGTGGAGTCTTGTTCCTTTTTTTTACGGGTGACTTTCACGCTTAAAAGAGTTTTCTATCTTGTTTTGTCCTCGTAGATCACATTTTCATTTTAGTCACATGATGGAGCAGTTCGCCAGACAAGAGAACGAGCTCAAGGCGGCAAGCGATAGAGATAGGTCAGAGCGCGCCAAGGCTGTGAAAATGTACGAGGCAGAGAAATTCTTGTCCGAGTCTCAGGTGGCTCAGATCCATCTCCTCAAGGCCACCTTGGCTAAGGCGAATGAACAGACCGCCCTGGAGAAGGAGAGGGCCGACAAGGAGAAGGAAATGGCCGTTGAAGATGCGGTGAGGGAGAGGGAGGCCACCGTGGAAGCATCTGCAGAGGCGATTAGGGCTAAAATGAAGTTGTATATGCGCACGAACATGGAACAATCCTATGCTCGGGTGCTGAAGCACGTTGAGGTGCACGTCCTCGACTTCGACGACTCAGGGTACTGCCTATATGATCTTCTCGAAGGCAAAACTGCTCTGACACCTGAGGAGGTGATTGAAGAAGAGGAAGAAAGAGAAGAGGACGAGGAGGAGGATGTCGCCGCGGACCCTCATGCAACCAATGCGGAGGCAATTGAGGAGGATGATCGAAGGGCCACAATTTCCCTAGAGACGTCTATCGAGGTGGTCCTCTGACTCCTTATCACATCTTCGTCATGTTTTTTAGTTGCTCCCTTTTACTTTTGAATGAACTTGTATCGATGCCTTATAGCAGACTGGCCACCGCTTTTGTATCTTTACTTTTTGTAACGAAGTGCTTTTTGTGTGACGACACGACTTGTGGCTGTTATTCAAGCATAGAACTATCTTGTAGCCCTGATTGAACATAGAACCTTCTTTGTACATTTTTCTCGACTTAAGAGTAATTTACACTTCTCTTTTTTGGTTAACTTCCTTAGGGTAGCGAAGCGTCGCACCTTCGTGCCTATCTTCGTGTCGCTAGGCTAGGGATCACTCGCTCTTAGGAGAAGCTATCTAAGATTGAGTTTGAGCTTGGCCATCTGAGGTTGGTCTTGGCTCATCGAACCACAGAAGTGAAACGCCTTGAGGAGGCTCTGCAAGAGGTGCCCCCCAAGGAGGGAGAGGTCGGCCCCTCAATGGCAGCTGGCAAACCTTCAAGGCTAAAGTTTCTTCGGCACTCTTTATTCGCGGTGAAGATCGAAAGAGACGAGCTAAAGAGCTCTTTATCCAAAGTGAAGGCAGAGAGGGACGAGCTAAAGGATGCTCTATTTGAAGTAAGGGCGGAGAGAGACAAGCTAAAGAACATGGTGCTCTAGAAGAGTTTAGAAGCGGCTCATCTACGGAGGAGTATCTTCGAGTTTCGACGAGGAGGGAGCGTGAGCGGGGTACCTTGTTTGAAGCTCAAGGTGACAGACGACTCCCTCAGAGAGTGGATCATCGAATTAGAGGTGGAGAATCTTCACTTAAAGTGGTTGTCCGAAGGAAGTAACGTGAGGAGAACTTCTTGCCCACGAGGGAGTACGCCCAGGGAAGATCGTTCCATGAATTAGCTCTTCGCATGCCTAACCCTGGTGATGCGCAAAGTGGAGTGGCCAGCTCATCGAGTGGGGCATCCGTTGGGGCGACGGTTAGGCCCATGGGTGTTGATGGCCCAACCCGACTTGCAGGCCCAGAGACTTATTTGGAGACAAGGCGATAGCAACATAGCGCTCTTCGTCATCGTGTGTCGCTTAATCGGAGTTTTCCCCTTCCTAGAAGGAGCTAGGGTGATGCCTTGTAGTCTTGTAGAGTTTGCCTTGTATGAGTTTTTGGTCTTGAATAAGACTTGAATCCCCAATTTTTATGGAATAATATATCACATCTTTCGATCTTGTAACGAGCTTCTTTTAAGAGTTTAAGTGTTTTGCTGACATTCGCAAAAGAATTTCAACAGTTGTGGGAGTAATTTCGAATGGTGAGCTACTTCATACTCTCTTGTTCGCAAATAGCTAAAGTGGCATCGAACCAAGTGTTGAACTCCGAACTTGTCGTTTTAAGAGTTTCAACAGTTGTGGGAGCAATTTCGAATTGTGAGTTACTTCGTGCTTGCTTGTTCGCAAGTAGCTAAAGTGGCATCGAACCAAGTGTTGGACCCGTACTTGTCATTTTAAGAGTTTCAACAGTTGTGGGAGTAATTTTGAATGGTGAGCTACTTCGTACCTGCTTGTTCGCAAGTAGCTAAAGTTGCATCGAACCAAGTGTAGGACTCCGAACTTGTCATTTTGAGAGTTTTTATACTTAGAGTGTACGCTTCGGGGTAGGACAATCAGAACATTTAGACAATAGGTTTTCTGAGAAAGTAAACTGCTTTTATTAACGATGACTAACTGGTTGCTTTTGAGTTGCAAGCCATTATTACATTTGAAAAAATTAACTAAATAAGAAGAAAAACAAACTTAGAAATGCTCTAGGATTAGAAGTTGCTTGGAATGGTGTTCAAATACCCTCTTGATACTTCAATAAGTGTTCCGCATTCCATATTTTTGGTACTCTCTTGCCCCCCCGGGTCTTCAAGTTGGTAAGTGCCAGGACGGACAACTTTGGAGATCTGATACGACCCTTCCCAATTAGGTGATAGCTTGCCTTTCTTGCACGGGAAAGAAATTGATAGCTTTCTAAGCACCAAATCTCCTTATTTGAGATTAGTAAGGAGTACTTTCTTCTTGTAGGACTGATCAATCCTACGCCGATAAATCTCCTGACGAATGGAGGATCTTTCTCGAATCTCATCGATGAGGTCCAAGTTGCCCCGAAGCTAGTTCGAATTTTGCTCTTCATTGAAGGCAATCAAGCGGGGAGAAGGTAGGCCAACTTCCAATAGGATGACGGCTTCGGAGCCGTAAGTAAGGTTGAAGGAAGATTCTCCTGTGGGGGTCCTCTTAGTAGTGCGATAGCTCCAGAGCACATTGGGGAGTTGCTCGACCCATAACCCCTTGGCAGATTTGTCCAGTCTCTTCTTTAGGCCTGAGAAAATTTGCCGATTGGCGTTCTCTGCTTGACCGTTAGATTGCAGGTGGGATATCGAGGAGAATCGTTGCTGGATGCCTAGGTCTGTACAAAATTTGCGAAAGGTTGTCCCCATAAATTGGGTCCCATTGTCCGTTACTAAGATTCGAAGTACACCGAATCTGCAGACATAGTTCTTCCAAAAGAACTGCTGGACTCTGTTCTCAGTGATCATCGCTAGAGGCTCAGCTTCGATCCATTTGGAGAAGTAGTCGATTGCAACGACAAGGAACTTCAGCTGACCCGGTGCCAGAGGAAACGCCCCGAGCAAGTCTATCCCCTACATTGAAAAAGGGGTCGGACTGGATAAGGAGGAGATTTGGGCTTGTGGCAAATACCGAGTTGTTGATAACTTTTGGCAGGGGGTGCATTAGCGAACGTGCTTTTCGGCGTCGCTAAGGAGTGTGGGCCAGAAGTGTCCGTAATTTAAGATTTTGCAGGCGAGGGACCTTGCTCCCAAATGAGCACCACACATTCCTTTATGGACCTCCTTTAGAGCGTACTGAGCGTCCTCGGGGGAGAGGCATCTCAAGTAGGGTTTGCAGTCCACTTGAGTGTATGAGCACTTGTACATGACCCCTTCGATGAGCATATATCGCTCGGCTCTGGTTCTGATTCTTCGCCTTTTTAGGGTCTAGAGGGAGGATTCCATCTTTAGGGAACTCGATCAAGGGCCTCATCTAATTCTCCTCGAGTGCTAGGGGCAGCATCTCCATCAATTCGGGACCATCTTCCTCGATGATAGGTTTCAAGAGGATTTCTATCAAGACGGTTTGTTCTAGCCCCTGGAGGGAAAAGGAGGCCAACATTGAGAGGGCATCTGCCTACGCATTCTCCTCTCAGGGGATCCGTTGGAGTTGTGCATCATTGAAAGTGGACAGCAGCTCTTTGACCTTAGCCAAGTATTTGAGCATACGATCATCTCTTGCCTCATACTCCCCCAATACCTGGTCCACTACCAGCTATGATTCACTGAATATTTTGATGTGCTGGGCCCCGGCCTTGCGAGACATACACAGACCGGCTATGAGAGCTTTATATTCAGCCTCGTTGTTTGATGCCCAAAAACTTATGCGGAGTGAGTACTGAAGAACGAAGTCATTGGGGCCAGTCCCACTTCCGTCAGCACATGAGGACCCATCAACATACATGATCCAGAATAGGGATTCCTCTATCGCCTTGTTGGGTTCAAGGATAATGCTCTCTACTATAAGTTATGCCAATGCTTGTGCCTTGATTGCGGCTCTGGGATGATAGTTGATATCATGTTGGCTGAGCACTATAGATCGCTTCATAAGGCGCCCCGAAGTTTTGGGCTTGTAGAGAACTTTCTTGAGCGGTTGGTCGGTAAGAACGACCACTGAGTGCGACTGGAAGTAGGGTCGGAGCTTTCGGGCTGCCATGACTAACGCACAGGCCATCCTTTCTACCTTTGAAGAATGGAGTTCGGCGTCCCTAAGGACTTTACTAATATAGTAGATTGGCTTTTGCGTCTTATCTTCTTCTCTTACCAGGACGACATTGAGAGTCTATTTCGAGGTAGCGAGGTATATGTAGAGGACTTCCTCTGGCTTTTCTTGCTTAAGAGTGGGGCGTTGACTAGGCTTTGAGTTGATTGAAGGACTCCTGCTGCTGTTGCCCCCACTCAAAGCCTTTCGCCCCTCTAAGGGCCTTGAAGAACGGGAGACATTTTTCTCCTGACTTGGAGAAAAAAATGCCCTATGGCCGTGAGGCATCCTGTGAGTCTCTATACGTCTTTGACACTGAAAGGGGGAGCCATGTTCAGTATGGCGTGAATCTTTTTCGAGTTTGCTTCTATGCCTCTTTGGCTAACCATGAACCCAAGGAATTTGCCGAATGAGACGCCGAAGGCACACTTATTCGGGTTTAATCTCATGTTGTGTCTTCTTAACACATCAAAGGCCTCATGAAGATTGAAAACATGAGTCAATTTGCTGATACTTTTTACCAACATGTCGTCTACATAGACCTCCATGTTACGGCTGATCTGTTCTCTGAAGACCTTGTTGACAAGGCGCTGATAAGTTGCACCAACATTCTGTAGCCCGAAGGACATGACCCAGTAGCAGTGTATACCATGGTCGGATACAAACGGAGTCTTTGTAATATCGGGAGGGAACATCCTGATCTGGTTGTACCTAGAAAAGGCATCCATGAAACTCAACAGTTCATGTCCGTGGGTTGCATCAATTAGGGCATCAATGATCTGGAGAGGGAATGGATCTTTCGGGAAAGCTTTGTTCAGGTCCGTGAAATCAATGCAAATTCTCCAGCTCCCGTTGGCCTTTTTGACCATCACAACTTTGGACTGCCATTCAGGATCATTGTCCTCCTATATAATATAAACCGGGAATTCAAGAGTTTCTCTACTTCTTCTTTGATTGCTTGCTAGCATTCGGAAGAGAACTTGCATCGATTTTTCTAGACAGGTTTGGCCCTAGGAGTAACACTAAGGTGATGCATGAGAAGTTCTTCGGAGATTCCAGGTATGTCGGTCGCGGTCCAAGCAAATAGATCGTGATTTCCCCTTATACATTGGATAATGTCGATTTTGACGGGAGGGAGAAGGACCTTACTAATTTGGAACATCCTGGTCGGATCTCCTTCTGAGAAGGCTATTTCTTCCAACTCATCGACCGGCTCTGATATGGTTTGGCTACTCCCTTGTGGGAGCTCGAGGGCTTCAAGGGAGAGGACCGAACCTCCTACCGAAGTCATGTAACATTTGCGAGCTGTCTCCTGGCTCCCCCTCACTTATCCCACCTCTGCTGTGGTGGGGAATTTCATCTTCATATGGTAGGCTGAGGGTATGACCTGGAGAGAAGTTAGGTCGGGTCGGCCCAGAATGACATTGTAAGCAGCCTTCACATCTACCACCATGAAATCCATTAGTTCGGTTCGGGTGATCGGGGTTTTGCCAGCAGTTACATGGAGATTAATCACTCCCTCGATCATCACTGGCACCCCGAAGAATCCATGGAGAGTGTAGCCAGCGGGCTTAAGTCGATCCCTAGACAACTTGAGACCGTGGAAGGCTTCCAGAAAAAGGATGTTAACTGAACTGCCGTTGTTGACCAGGACTCGGCGTACTTTGAAGTTGGCCATATGGAGGTTTATCACCACAGCATCACAATGAGGCATTTGAACGCCTTCCAAATCATTGTCAGAAAAGGTGATAGGAACTCCAAGGCCCTTGGGGGGAGGATGGTTCTGTACCGAGTTCACCTCTCGGACGAAGGCTTTTTGGGAGGAGTTTGAATCTCCCCCCATTGGGCCTCCGTGAATGAGGTGTAGGACAGCTTTAGCTTCAGAATCTGGGGTCTCGACAGGTCGCTCAGTTCACTTATTAGCTCCTCTGGGAGGCGGAGGAGGATCTACCCTGTCTTTCCTTACGAACCTAGAAAGTTGCCCCCTATGAATGAGGGCTTCAATCTCGTCTTTGAGGGCCAGACAATCACTTAGTGTCGTGGCTGTGATCCCCATGGAAGCGACACCATTTTTCCCTGTTTCTCTTCTGGCTTGGTGTATTCATCTTCGGAGGTGGTGGGAGCATACCTTCTTTCCCAACCTCCATCAGGATAGCTGAAACACTAGCATTAAGTGGAGTAAACTTCTTAAAACGGGGAGGAGGGCGGTGCTGACCACCATTGTCTTCTCGAAGCTTCTTGGCCCCCTCTTCTTCAGCACCCTTCTGTTTGTTCTCGAACAGGGGCTCTTTCTGATCAAGCGGGACGGGGGCCTCCTCTACCCTAATATATTTCTCGCTCCTCAGCAGGAGTTCCGAGAAGTCTCGAGGTAGTTTTTTAGCGAGAGATGCCTTCAAGTCGGCGTGGTTGATGTTGTGCCGGAAAGCAGCAAAGGCTACCGACTGGTCTAGGGAGGCGATTGAACGGGCCTCGGTGGTGAAATGCTTGACATAATCCCTTAACCGCTTGCCCTTCCTTTGATTGAGTGCCAGCAAAGATGTTCTTGTCTTTTCGGCGCGACGGCCACTCAAAAAATGGGTAAGGAAGAGCCCCTTGAACTGATCGAAGGAGAAGATGGAGGCAGGGGCGAGTCGGGAATACCATTCTCTTGCAGGCCTCTTCAGCATGGTCGGGAAGGTTTTGCAAAGAAGCGCATCCGAAGTCTGGGGGATCATCATGAGAGTTTTAAAACTATCGATGTGGTCAGCGGGGTCTGACTCCCCGTTATATGACTCAAAGTAAGGGGGTTTGAAGTTTTCCGGGACCGGGGCTTCCATGATGGTTCGTAAAACGGAGGCCTACTTGGGCGGAAATTCCTCACCTATTGTTCCTTTTCTCTGTCAAGTCTGCCAAGGTGCCTCTCCATCTCATGGAGACGACGGTAAACCGAGTCCTCCTTCCGGTCGAATCTTGCTGATCCCCGAGACTCATCCTCATGCGGAAGGGGACTGGGAGTGCGGTGGTGATGGCTTGGGGCAGGTTGAGGACTAGGCGCCCGTTGATCGTGGTTAGGAGCAACATTGAGGGCCCACAGAACGGCTTCTTGAAAATCATGGAACTCCACCCTTGTGACAGGTGCTTCCTGATCTCGGTGGTCCCTTGGGGCGGATCGACCGGTCGGTGTGCAGCTCCTCCTCTGAAGGCACGGGGGTGACTCCCTCCGCCTCCTGGGAGAGTTCAAACTTCTGTGGTCTGGCCTACGGGGGGATCGAGCTCTAGGGGACCAAATCATAGGACCCCTTTGATGTTCACGGCGAGGGATTCCGTCATGGGTCCGCCTCTTATTCAAGCGGGTCCGAAGATCTATCTGATGTTTCCGATTGACAATAACGTGTCAGAGATCCTTTGGCGTTTGAGGACTGTGAGAGGCTATGGAGTCGGATGAGGGATTATGTACTGAGACATGGTCATGAAGAGGAGGTTGCCTTTGGCGACTTCAATGGGAGCCCCCCGGGGCAACCCTTTGAGGCCCTTGAGGAGCCTGCTGGGGGTGAGGTTGTTGAGGAAGAGGCTTTTCAGGTTGCTGTTGCGGGACAGGTTGAGGGAGAGGCTGTCCAGGCTGCGGTTGCTGGACTTGCTGGACGAGTTGACAGAGGACATCATGAAGTAGAGGAAGAGAAGGAACAGGAGTGGTTATGCGGCTGGAGACCGCTGCCTTCCCTTTCTTCGAAGGCATAGCTTGGGAGACAACTTCACCGGTGTAGTAAGGGTGGATTGCTTTTCGTTCCCACAGACGGCGTCAATTTGTTGCTGCTAATTTTGGTGTGGGAGTGAACAGATGAAATTTTGGATTCTTAAGGAACGAATAAGGCAAATCTGTTGACTTTCACCGGTATTTGACTGATTCCTTACCGTTGCCATTAACCTGCAAAAAGTTCAACACCGGGATGGATCCCGGCGACGAACTCTCCGATGCTCAAGTCAGTAATCAAGAAGATTATGAAAGAGCGTTTATGTAGAAAAATATTGATTACCTTATTATGGTGGGGGGAGAGGGGTATATAGTTGCCTTAAGAGACAATTTAGAGATAATCATTTATCTTTATGTCCCATTTTTGGATAAGATGTAGATTTTAAACTCGTTTCATGATAAGAGAGGTAGTTTAAACCGCCTCTTAGAGATAACCATGAATTTGAATTACTCTTTAAATATCTGAATTTATTTGTAACGGGTTGCTACCCATACCCAATAGAAAATATCCATTTTTGGGTTATTGGGCTTCGACGAAAGGCCCAGTTCCCTTTTTGGACCCGTTTTAAGGTGAAATTACAGTTTTACCCCTAAGAGCTTTAAGATTCGCTCCTGGTTTGAACGGTCTCGATTTAATCCCATTTTTAGCCATATCAATACTCGATACACTTTACACATTACACATAGAAACCATGGTTTCAAATTTATCATAGCACATCATATATATAAAATGAAATAAATCATACTCACTTGATATCCCATGAAGTCTCGAAGCACCACTTCACCATCACGCATCCGAAGTCGCTAACATCTCCTATTATTAAATTTCAAAGCCAATTAGGGCTCAAGACATTCAAACCAGTCACAGATAATAATAATACTAATCCTAATGTCACTTAGGCGTTTTCTTGAATGCCTGTCATGCACACGTGCGATGCACGTAATATTCGAATTCCTACGAAATTTTATCTCCATAAAATTACTAAAAATCACCCCATACTATTCTAACGGTTCAACTAAAATTTCTTCTATTATTAAGGAGATAATTATCATATATTTACTTTCCTTTTATAAACCCAAAACCCTAATTTATAAGCAACTTGCAAATTCTCCAATAATTTACTAATTTTTTGCCTCTATAATACCCAACACCTCCTAATCTCCCTACTACAATATTTCTATACAATAGAAATTAAAATCACTTAATTCTATACAACTAAAATAAAATAGGGTATACCTTCCCGTTGCTTTTTCTCCAAATTGAAGCCACCATGAGGAAGCGAACCCTCCAAATAGCTAAAACCCTATAATAATTTGTAAGATAGGTGGAGATTTGATGGGGTGAAGAAGCCCCAAGTTTTTGGCCGTGGATGGGTTTCGGTCGAAAGGAAATGGGGAGGGGGTGTGTGGCGTTCTGACGAAACGAAAAGGAAAAGGAAGAAAAGGAAAGATGGAAAATTACTATAGACCCCCTGTTTGATTAAAGATTTTTTATTAAGTCCTTCAATTTCTGTTTTTCATAATAAATTTCAGTAAAATCCCCTCCACCAAATAAATAAATTAATTAAAGAATATATGTAAAATAAAATTGCATATTTATGCATAATAATAACAATAACAATAATATCTAATCACAATAAAAAAAAATACAGGTGATTATTTTGAAATTATAAAATAGAGGAGTGTTATACATTACCACAAACTTTGTATAAGCATTACCACAAACTTTGTATAAGCATGGTTTTAAAAACTCAATTTCAAAATGGTATCAGCCTGTCCAGAATCAAAAGTATCGATGGCCAACATCTCAATCCGAAATTGTGGTATATCTTGGCATAAGCATTACCCCAAACTTTGGTAAATTTTTTTTATCTATGATTACATTAAGCTAATGATTTAGTATAATATACTCACTCTTCATATTTTTTCTTGAAACGCAAAATGGACATGGCCTCCAGATATGTATCTGCAACCAAACTTGCTCGCATTGCTCTGAAACACGTGTAAGGAATATGGAGAAAAATCCCTGAGAATTCAACAACATCACCGGGTGCTACCTAATCAAACAAAGCATGGTTAATATGAATCAAAAAATAGAAAAGAAGCAAAATGGAAGATATGAAGCCAAACAACAACATAAATCAGAAGGGAATATATATTTACCTTTCTGGTAAGCTCTCCTCTGAGATGAACAGTCAAAGAACGTGGAATATGGCCTTTTGGTGCATGTTCTGCTAACTCTTGGATCTTTGCCTATAGGACAGGGGTACATGCAAATTAATTATTACTGCAGGAATTTTAAAAAAATCAACAGGATACAGGGATATATAGCATAATGGTAAACCAAATGAAGAAGACATTTTATCTATTGAACATAACAAAAGAAATTTGTGTAGTTTGTATTTCTTTTAATGCATGCTTGCATAGTCGGAAAAAAAATATTCGAAGCTCAGTTTTATAGCTACAAATTAGCTTAAATCCATTACTGTAGGACTGTGCTGGGAACATGTAACTACATGTGCCTGGCTAACTTTATAATGGAAGTTTAAGGAATGTTTTAGAGTAAAATATAGTTATCTCTAGAACAGTGACCTCCATTTGCATATCACTAATATCCATCATCCACAAATACTCATCATACGTGCTTATGAGAATTTTAGCTGTATAAAAATTAAGCAAGCAGTTGAATCTAAAATTTAAATGAAAAGTTGGATGTAAGGCTAAGCTAAGCAGTTCACAGATTAGCCATCTAAATATCTAATCTAGAGATCAAAATCTAATCAAAATTTAAAAATCAAAATAATCAAAATCTGAATTAACTCAGTGGGCTATTGAACTATGTAAAGTTGGATGAAGGTAAGTCAAAACCATTATCTGGTTCAAAAGCAATATAATGTCACTAAATGCTATTGAGTTACGGTTCTAAATCTAAATTAACTCAGTGGCAATAATCAAAATTCATGTAAAGCAGTTCATAGATCAGCTACTTGCCTAATTTACTCAATGAAGCATAAAGTAGTTCACAGATCAAAATCTAAAAATCTAGCTACTCTGTAAAATCTATTCCACATATGAAAATATAATCAAAATCTAATCAAAATATGAAAATCCAATCCTAGCCAAATCTAATCAAAGTCAAAAAATCTAATCCGAAGATCAGCTACTATGTAAAGCAGTTATAGATCAAGAGAGTTTATTCAGTGACACATACAGAAGTACCCAAATCTGAAAATTTTCTAAACAAAATATAAATACACTTAATGAAGCATAAAGAGAGAGAGAGAGAACTCTGAAAAGTCATATTAGATCAAGAGTTTATTTATCCCAAAAATATACATAAAAACATAATTTTTTGTATACATACATGGGTAATTGTTTAGGGGAAAGAGAGAGAGAGAGAAAGAATTCTGAAAAGACGCAGGGGGGGAGGGGGGGAGTAGTAAAGCAAGGAGTTGTTTTGTTTTCCGGAAAAAAATGAGTTTTAGGGGGGAAATTATTTGAGTTTTGGGAGGAAAACTTTTGGGGGGGAAATATATTTTGGAAGGATGAATCTGAACCGTTGATTTTGTTTCAATTGAAGGGGAGCCACTTGATAGGTTTTTTTTTCAAATTGTCTTGTGTTTTATATAGATATGCGTGCATGGAAATGCAGGGTTGGGTTTTCTTTTTGAGTTTGGTGGGTATAACCCCTTTAGCCGAGCGTTTGGATTTTACCACAGCGTTAGGATATTTTGTCATCTCCATGTAATGTTTGCGCATTATTGTGATACTTTTACTTCCATATGTGCAACATGATGATAGTCCTATACTGAATATTGTTATGAATGTGCAGGCAATTAACATTCTTCACAGGACCTACAAGTTAGCATACGATCGTCTTTCTCACTGATTAATGGTTAAGATCGCTAATTTTTCTTCTCTGTGTCACTCATTCTTATCGAAAATATTAATTAGCAATGCAACAAGGTTAGCTATTAGTGCAGGAACATTTTTCAGATAGGGTCTTCTATCGAGATACTGATTTTCATATGAATACTTTTTTAGCAAAGAGTTACGAACAGACGGGGACATTAATCTATTTCGAAGAACTACACTAAATTAACTGGTATCATGCCAGATTTGCTTGTCACGGCTATCAAATGGAAATGTATGTGTCCCATAGCATGTTAGAATCTAACATTCAAACTGAAGACTTATTACAAACAGAGAATTATTCACCCATATATCCAAATATTACTGTTCATTTGAATACAACTATACTTATCAGACCAGCTCATATAAGAAGCATACCTTATGATTTTATTCATCCATGTATTAACTAAACACTTGATATACCTTAGTATAGGATAGAGCTTGAGATCAGAGTTTTCTATAGACTGGGATGCTTCTATGTTTCGGCTTTGCATGATTGGGCTCTTTAGGCACAACAACAGTAAGAACTCCATTCTCTATTTGGGCCTTGATGTGATCAGTCTTCACGTTATCGGGCAAACCCAACCTCCTCTCAAACTCACCCGATCCTCTTTCCATCACGTGCACAATTGCATCCTTATTCCTTTTCCTCTCCTCCTCTTTTACCTCTCCTTTATGTTCCCTTCCTCCAAGTTGATCTTCACCTCATCCCTACCGAATCCTGTTTCCATCAAATAAATATTCATATCATGATCCGAAATCGGACAAAAAATGTGTTAAGATATAGGTTTAATGGCAGATCATTCTCTGATGTATATGGTCAATGCAAATAATCCCTCAAATATTGGCGAATACAAATAAATCTCGCAACAAATAACACTTCTACTATATATCATGGGTGGTATGGTGTTAAACTATGTGGCCGTTGATCGGATTAAGCATATTTTAAACCATTTTATAACCATTTTGACCCCTATTTATATTTAGTAAACATCATGTAAGGGATAAAATGATCATATTAATGTTAGTTGAGTTGTGCCCCAATGGTCCTTGACTTGTAAAGAATCTGAATCTTAATGTCCTGGAGTGGTATCTATTTGTCAAACCAGTATGATTGTTTTCTCTCTCTATCCATTAAATGTTGTGATGAGAATTCAAAAAAGATTTTGGTCTACGAGTATATGCACAATAGACCCTTTAGAGCATCCACAATGGTGTTTCTCATTTTTAAAAAAATGGCAGCTACAGTAATAGCAAATATCGAAATCGTCTGCAGTCGTGTTTCGTATAATTTTGCTAAAATTTGAGACAGACTGGACATGTTGTTTTGTCGGTGATTTTTTTTTAACAGTTAATTAATTAGTGATTAGAAATTAAAATAGTTTAATTAAATAAATTATATAATAAAATATAACTTAAACCTATATTTAACTACCTAAACTAACTATTCTACCTAATCTAATTGCCCTAAAACTATGGACGGGACATGTTGTCCCGTCCCAAGCAATTTTGCTTGAGACGGGACAACTTGTCTCGTCCGAGAGTATTTTTAATTTTTAATTTTTTTTCCCCCTTCATCCAGACCGTCCAGTAAAAAAAAAATAATAATAATAAATAAATAAATAAATAATAAAAAATTGGGACGATAATTGTTGTATCGTCCGACGTGATTAAAAAAAATAATAATAATTGGGACGAGACAACTTGTAATTGTCCGACGGGATTAAAAAAAATAATTTGGGACGAGACAACTTGTATCGTCTCTTAGAGCATCCACAGTCGTTTGCTATATTTGCCAATTTCTCATTTTTGAGAAACAAGACGCTGCAGTCGTTTGCTTATAATTTGAGAATCGCAATTTCGTTTCCCACAAATGAGAAGCGACTGTAGCGATTTTGTCAAAATTTGGCAAAATAGCAAACGACTGCAGCATCTTGTTTCATAAAAAATAAGAAATTGGCAAACATAGCAAACGACTGTGGATGCTATTAGAGATCACATCTGTGGTAAGGATCTCCCTTCACTCACGTGTTACCAAAGACTGGAAATATGATTGGCTGAGTATGTGGTTGATAGACCATCGATGGGAGACGGTGATGTGGAATCTCTACTAGTATGCATTACAAGTGCAAGAAGCAAATCCACTGGCTCCTACTCCTCAGGTAATAATCTCATCTTTTAGGCTCAGGTTTTCCTCTTGTTATTAGTTTTAATACATTTTAGATTTATTTTTTCTCTAAATGTATCTTCTATTTATTTTTATTACTATTTCAAATATTTAATTCTATTTTAAAACTATTATCTTCTCTTTATCTCATATTTGTTCAAAAACTAATAACCTGACGTAGAACTTCATATATTGCAGGTATATAAACCTGCTGACTTTGGAGAAAAAGCAACAGAGGGAGGAGCTTCTCTATCCAAAGAAGCTGGTTCTGATGCTTCTCCAGATTCAACAACGACAGCTCCTATTCTCAATGTTCCGGAGAATTCAAGCACTACTTTTGCCAATGAGTTGTTTGCTCGGCTTGCAGAGACGGAAGGAAGGTGATTGAACCCAAATAATAATAATAATAATAATAATGATAATAATAATAATCTCATAAAAAAATTAATTTGTTGTAAATTTAATTTTTGTGAGTAAGGGGGTTGGGAGAGAGGAAATGCTAAAGATATGTCATTTATATAGTGTTTTTAAAAAATTATACATGGAGTTCAATGAAGTGGGAGGTTTATTATCTTGAATCTGTAATAATTTTATGATTATAGTCCAATTTGATGTGTGTCTGATTTGTAATATATATATAAACTGAATGGACATTTTATCGTAGTTTTGTATCATGAGCTTCATATTTATTCAACGGCTGTAGTGGAGAAATTCGAAGAAGGTGTTTTGATTAATTTTTAACTATTAATTATTTGAGTTTAGAGATTGTGTTTTTTGTAACAATTTTACTACATAATTGTTCAATGTTGATATACTGAATTATAACTATACAGAAAAAAGCTGTAAGTATGGATAGGTTTTGTTGAATTTTTTATTAGATACTATTGATATTTTAATATATCTTTTTGATGATGTCTGTATAATTTGGATAAGGGACATACTAGTTACATAGTAATAGAACCGAGCCAGGGGCGTAGTCCCCTTGAGCCATGGATCCAACTAGTGCAATTAAAGTTTTCAAAAGCCCTCTTATTAGTGCAGGGTATTTTCTATTCTTAAACAAGGTCCGGATCCTTCATGAAAAATTTGCCAAGTAATTATTATTATTTTCTAAAACAAAATTTAAAGTATAGTCACAATATTTTGTTTTTTTTTTATATTGAGGATAGAGTCTTACGACTCCAGCCAAATAAATAAATAAATAATAAACAAGTACATGAATTTTTACACGCAGTAAAAATAAGAGAAAAAACGAGACAACAACAAGAGAGACAACATCCTATAGGAGAGTCAACACATTATAGAAGCACGGCAACAACAGTTGATAGTTCCAGGCAATGGAGCGCATTACACTATGGAGCCAAGCAACCGCAATAGTCACCACTGACCGCAGAAGGAAGAAAGGCCAGGAAGCCAGAGACGAGGGATTGACCCTTACCGGCAGCAAGAAAAGAGATCACCCCAGGGCCAAACAGCGGACAAGGGGCAGGAGGAAAGCGCCAGGCGTCCAGAAGACCGCCTCGAGCCCCCAACGCGCTCGAAGGCACAACATACCGACGCCTAGAAAATGCCGACAGGAGCACAACCGACACAAAGCTGAACGCACAAACCACCTGCAATAAGGAAAGCACCCAAAAGGAGCAAGAGCACTAAGCGGGAGGAAAGCCCACCCCCGCAGTGCCTCACAACAGCCATTGAGCTGGAGTTCCAGGGAAGGTATAAAAAAGAACCAAAGAGCAAAACCTCAATAACCACAGAGAATAGAAACAGACTAAAGTGCCACGCTCACTCAGAGATAATATACTCTGAAGCAGCGCGCCTAAAACCCCCAAGCAACCCCAGAAAACACAGGAGCGACACAGCACCCATAGGCAACCAGCCAAAGGGAAAAACAGTCACAGAGAAAAACCTTACCGGGCACACTCAGCCTCGCCAACCGGTAGAACATCAAAAACACAGCCTCACCAATTAAACAAGGGGCCAAAAATCCATTCGAAAATAAGCTGTCCCCTCTTTGAAAGAGGTGCCCAAACCAAAGAAATGGGCCAGAGAAAAACAGCAAGTAATAAGGATATGGTATAACCGGGAACATAGAGAGCATGAATAGCACTTACACCCTATAAAAACAGGAATAAACATTCAGTTATAAGAGACCAAAAGGTCCAAACCATCCCTTAGCGAAGAGGTCCCAACAGATTAAAATAGAAACTAAGCATAAAGCCAGCAATACACAGGAGCCACCTTGGCCAAAAGGGAAGACAACCCAAGCCAGTAGGTTCAAAGAAGTGTCACCCACTGGATCTTACCAGTCAAAAACAGAACAAAACCAGGGCTACCTCTGCCAAAGGGTGAATAGGAAACAAAACTCTGAACAAGAACGTTAATCAGCTGCCTGCAAAATAAGAGAGAGAATTAAAGGTAAGTGAAAGAAAAGAAATAGCATTAAGGAGGCAGATAGTTAAACAGTCTTAAAAAATAAATGCCCTCTTGAAGTCTCTGTAAATTAAGGTCCCTTACTTTAGACAGCGCTAAAGAAGAGGACCAGAGCTTAGACATGTAAAGAAAATCATCTAAGAGAGAATTAATGGACCGAGAGGAATGGGAAAAAATTCGATTATTCCTTTCTTTCCAGATAATCCAAACTATAACCATAATGGAAAGATCCCAGGCTCTACGAAACCTAAACTTAATGAAACGGGCTCTCCAATCGGTCTAATACTCTAGGATAGTAGGAGGGAAATGCGTAACCTTCCACGCGTGCAGACACGAGAGCCACAGAGGACGAATGACAATGCAGTGGAGGAACAAGTGGTCGACCACTTCTGCTTCAGAAAGGCAGAAGGGGCAAACCTGCCCCATGCGATGTTCATTTTATTAAGGTTCTCGACCGTCAAGAGCATGTTATTCACAGCCAACCAGGTCAAAGTTTTCAGTTTAAGTGGAGCACAGCAGCTCCAAATGAACTTAGCGCATGGCGACTGGACACCACCGTTAGTAAGAAAGGAGTAAAAGGATTTCACTGAAAAGGTGCCCGAAGACGTCCAATGCCAAAGAACATCATCAGACGGACATCAATCATAATTGGATAATGAATCAAGGTGTTTGGCATACTCCAGAACCAGAGAAGGCGATAGGACAGAGGAGAAGTGGATATTCCATTCCCTCTGACCGTCGGTAATTGAAAGGTAATTAGAAATAAGGGCCTTGTGATCCAATGCAAGATCAAAGAGGGCAGGAAAAGCATACTTCAGCTTATAATTCCCAATCCAAAGATCGGGCCAGAAGAAAGTTTTGGTGCCTTCGGCACAAACCTTGAGAATGCCACACTGAAAAGGGCTGACCGCTTTCCAGACTCCTTTCCAAAAGGGCGATGCATAACTGGAAAGGGGAGAATGAAACTCCCAAACTTTGTGGCGGGAATGGCATTTATAAGCTATAAGATGGGCCCACGAGAGGGGCTCCTCTTTAAGCATATTCCATAACCATTTGCCTAAAAGTGCCAGGTTTTTATACCTTAGATTCAGAACACCCAGGCCCCCACTGGCCTTAGAGGAGCAGACAATCTTCCAATTACAAAGGTGACTACCAACTTTGTACGATTCCGATCCGGACCAGAAGAAGTTCCTTCTGGTTTGATCAATCCTCTTAATGACCCAAAAAGGAACATAGAAAAAGGACATCATATAAAATAGAATAGAAGAAAGAGCGGAATTAACCAAGATCAGACTGCCTCCTCAAGAATGTTGTCTACCGAACCAGGTATTGAGTATGGATTCAACCTTATCGATCATAGGAATCCAGTCTGATCTATGCAGCTTTCCCCATCTCAGAGGCACACCAAGGTAAGTAATAGGGAAGGAAGCGCTAGCACAATTAAAGAATTGAGCAATCTCTATTTGGCGATTTTGTGACCCTCCGAGCCAGAGGACGGAGGACTTCTGAAAGTTAATAGGTAGACCTGAGGCCTTTTCAAAGATATAGAGGAGAAGTTTCAAATTACGCAGAGTACAACCATCAGGTTTCGCGAATATGACCGTGTCATCCGCATATTGAAGGTTGAGAACGCCCCTAAAACTGTTAGAGGAACGCAACCCCTCAATAACGTTGGCATCCCAGGCGTTACGCAGAAGCTTACTGAACACATCGGCAACAAGCGCAAAAAGGAGGGACGAGATAGGGTCCCCCTGACGAAGGCCACATTTACATTTAAATTTGTGGCCTTCAGAACCATTAATAAGGATCGAGGATGTACCCGCAAACAGGCTGGATTTGATCCAAGCTATCCATTTCGGACCAAAACCACGAAAAAGGAGGATATCAAGAAGAAAATCCCGACAGACATTATCATAAGCTTTTTGGAAGTCAAGTTTTAAGAGAATGCCCTCCGAATTGGAACTATGGCATTCGGAGATAACTTCTTGTGCACCAGCCACACTATCCAGAATGAAACGCTCTTTTATGAATCTGGACTGAGCCAGATCAATGAGAGGGGGGATCACCAGACTGAGACGATTCGCAAGCACTTTCATGATGATTTTGAAAGAAGTGTTCAGAAGACTAATAGGACGGAAGGTAGCAACCGTATTGGCTACCAAGATTTTAGGAATGAGCACAATATGCGCATAGTTGATACGATCGAAAGAGAAGCGACCACTGTGAAGGTCATTGAACATTGCCACAATATCTTCTTTAAGAAAGTCCCAAAACTTTTGGAAGAAAAAGGAAGGAAAACCGTCGGGACCCGGCAAAGAATCGCTTTTGAGGAAAAAGACTGCCAATTTAATTTCTTCCTCCGAAAAGGGCGCCTCTAAAGAGGACAAATCATGGTGAACATCACCACAGAGCTGGTCCCAGTCTAAGTGAATGGATCTAGGTTTAGCTCGACCAAGAAGATTTTTGAAAAAAGTAAGGAAGGTATGATGAAACTCCTTATTAGAAGAAAGTTCAATATCGTAATCGATGATGGAGGTAATCCGATTGCATCTCTGTTGATATGACGCGAAATTGTGAAAAAAAGAGGTGTTAGCGTCACCCTCCTTGAGCCAGCGCACTTTGGCACGTTAGGCCCATTTGATGTGTTCGTTCTGAAGAATGCCTGCAAACTCGCATTTGCAGAAATTCCTCTGAAAACGGAGAGTCAGAGATAGGGCCTTGCTCTTCAAGAAGGTCAATAGCTGAAATATAGGATAGGAATTGGTTTTTCAGAGCGGTCGCCTGTGCGAAATGCTCCTTACACCAAATTTTGCACCCAAATTTAACCGCATGAAGTCTAAGGAGCAGTCTCCCCAGCCCATGCGATCCGGTAATAGCAGAAAGACACTCCGAGATCATATTAACAAATATTTGAACCTGAAGCCAGAACTTTTCAAAGTGGAATTTGAAAGGTTTCGAGAAATTGAAATTAGAATGAAGCACTATAGGCACATGGTCCGAAGCGGGGTTAGGAAGGGCACAAGCAAAAGAATTATGAAAGGAAGCGATCTAATCTTGAGAAACAAGGAAACGATCGAGCTTCGCCATCGAAGGCATACTCCTCATGTTCGACCAAGTGAAGGATCCCCCATTAAGAGGAATCTCGGAGAGGTTGAGGCTACGAATCGAGTTGTTGAAGTGGATGGAATCAGAAGAAATGGAGGCATTCCCCGTTCTCTCATGAGAAAAATGGGTAACGTTGAAATCCCCACAAAAAATCCAAAAGCCATTGGTATTGTGGATAAAAGGTTGAAATTCGGTCCAAAAGAGAGGGCGACGATCAGCCGTGGATGGACCATAGACAGATACCACATAGATAGAATAGTTGAATTCAAACCAGTGAAGACAAACGATAAGGAAAAAATAGAGCCTTCGAACCGAGATAAGGGAAAAGATGGAAGGCTTAAATCTAAAAAGGATACCGCCCCGGGTGCCAATAGCATCAAGGGGGATCCAATTAGGAATAGAAGCACCCCCGATGGATCGAAGCATAGAGGGGGTCGTGGAATCTAATTTGGTCTCTTGAAGGGAAATCATATCACAACGAGAAGAAGTGATAAGGTGTAACACTGATTGTTGTTTACTAGGACATCGGAGCCACTGAATATTCTAAGACACACTAATCATAAAGATATTGGGACTCGACAGCTCTAGAGATTTCCAGATTACGGATATCATCGAATTCCAAAAGTAGATTCGAGGTCAACGCGAATCCCATACTGGAAGCTAGATGGAGAAACTCGGTAGAGGAGACAGTGTCAAAATGCACCTGATAAACAGATCCCAAAAGGGGAGAGTCCCTAACAAGAGGGGGTGGAGGAGGAATTTCCAAATTATGAATTTGAGCCGCTAAAGAGGCTTTCGATGTGGAAGATAAGTGAGAATTCTTTTTAGCCTTGATACGAGCACTCGAACGTAGTAAAGGGGGGAGGGTTTTGGATCTCTTAACAGAGGAAGGAAGCTTAACAGGCTGAGGAGCGTCGGTTGGAGTATCGCTAATCACGGCATCCAAAGATCGATGCTCCTCAGGAAGAGGAATCGAAGGGCGTACAGATCGACAGGACGACTGATGCAAAGGAGGAGGCAAAGGAGTATCGCTAATCATGGCATCCAAAGATCGATGCTTCTCAGGAAGAGGAATCGAAGGACATACCGAACGAATGGACGAAAGACGCAAAGTAGGAGGCACCGGTTTAACCCGACAACTCTTTCGCAGAGAAAAGGAGGGAGCAGTAAACGGAAGCCAAGAAAAGAGACCGAGGGATGCAGAGGGGAATACCAACACCGCAGAAAGGGCAGTATCTCCAGACACTTTGGAGATAGAACCGAGACGAGGAGAAAATTGGAAAGGGTGAACGTTTAGGTAAGAGAAAGAAGAATAGCAAAAGGAGGCCACATATGGTCCCAAGCTAAAAGCAATGCAATAAAAACGACCACAACTAGAAACAGAGCAAAAATAGAATTTAGAAAACGAAAATGGTAGAAGTACCTTCAGCGATGCTTGCTTGGAATCGAGGTCCTGAACCTCTTCCTCAAGAAGATTGTCCTGATCCGTCCAGTCTGCAGCTGACTTAGAGCTCTTAATAGCAGATTTGAGAAATCCCAGATTAGTAGAAGCTTCTGGCTCAGGCTGCCTAGGCAAGGCAGAGGAGAATTTATCCCAATCGGTCTTGAAGTTGGGATTCACTTCCCACTGGGGCCATTTTGAGTCCTCATCAGACATACGACTAAGATCAGAGATCGACAAGGGCCCCTGTGAAGACCGGGAAACCTCAGAAGTTAGCGCCTTAGAGGGAACCATAGAGAGCCTAGGTTGTGCCTTACTCACAGATTGCGATGCCATATCCGGGTTTATCCAGACCAGATTGGGAGGTTTCGCAGGAGAAACCTTAGGAAGAGGGGCATTACTTCTCCGAGGGAAAGCCACTTTCTTTTTTGTGGGAATCTTGCCCTTAAGTTTAGCACGTTGAGGAGACCTAAGTGGTACAACACCAAGATAAAAAGGGGCTGAACGGGGTCCCTTAGCTAGGGATGGCAATTGGTTAGCAGCAGCGGCTGGAATGATAGCCTGGGAGGAAGAGGGCACGTGGTAATTGACGGTAATGGAGAACTGAGCTTGGTTAATACGCAGCGTATAAGCTGCAACCCTATCCAACAGCTGAGGACAAAGAAATTCTGCCTCTACCTGGAGATAGCCGGTGGCAAGAAGGGAGGTAGAAGAGGTACAGATGAGGTCACCGATACACCTGGTCATGTCTGCCACCAGCCCCGGAGAGTCACAGAAAGGAGGGAGACCAATCAAAGTCACCTTGGTGGGATACTGAAAAACGACAGAAGAAGGAGCTCCTGATCGAAACCATTTACGAATGGCTAGGTTGATCGAGCCTATAGAAAAAGATTTGATGGTAATTAACTCCTCCAAAACCTTAGAAGAGGGGCACTTGATAACTATATCGCCATTGGAACACGCATTTAATGTCCAAGTCCAGTCGAAGATGTTACAAGCTTTGCAAAGAAAGGTGTCAAGAGCATAAAAGGAGACTGGCCCCCCAGAGAAAGACATTGTGCCCAAACACTCTGCCTCAGAAATCTTAGCACAGATGTCTAGGGAGGGCACATACACCAGAGTAACTTGCAGCTTACAACCTGAGTCCACAGTGGAGACAGACTCTTTGAGAGATAGAGTAGAAGAATGCGATACCGCTTCGGCAACACTAGGAAGAGAGGTCAAAACCTTAGACTGGGGTGTGGAGGGAGGCGGAATGAGAAGAGCAGTCGGGGGAGTTGGAAGGAGGGGGGTTTGGTTATCAAGCCTAGGGCGCTTCGCTTTTTTAGACTGACTATCAGCCAACTTGGCTTGTAAAGTCGGGAAATCAAGCGCGCTCAGAACTTAGTCTGAGATCGGCATCCCTAAGGAAAGGCCAAGCAACTGTTGGAGAGCGAAGCATTTGTTACGAGCATGGCCGGGTTTGAGGCAGAACAAGCATTTCATTTTGAAAATGCAAGAGGACCTCCAAGAAAAATGTCGGAGAAGGTCCTAGGACGGAATTGCTCGCCCCCTCGATCAGACCAGCGCCTAGCATTAGCTTCAGCCGGTGGATCTCCAACTCTTTCTCAACAACGGCCTCACGAAGAAAAGACTTCGAAGTCGATCCCCCACTCGAGGCCTCCGAGATCGACCAGTTCGTCTCAACTGCCCACCAGTCCCGGTCGGCTATGGTTTTCTTCAAATGAGCGACCTCCAAGCTGAGCTCCCTAGACTTGTTCATGAAGTAATTCACCGTAGCCGCTCGGTCCCGAACCTGCTTACGGTGGCAAGTCAGAGCACTCTCCATAGCCCCCGGCCCAGCTCGAACCAAAGAAACCTCGGCAGAGCCAAGGTCGGCACCAAAGGATTCCATGCGTCTATAAAAAAAGACGGGAAAAACAATAAGTCACAAAAGAGACTAAAAAAGCACAAGTCATGGAGCATCGGTCCAAAAATTATCTTGCATTAAGTTCAAAATTTTTGTACTAAGGTGGTGGCTAGTCCGCGCAAGGCGTTTACAAAATCAAAAAAGAAGAACCTAAACTATGCTTGAGGGGAGATGGCACCTCTTCGTCGCTAGGTTCGCCCCGACATCCTCTTGGTGAGGGTCCCCCATCTCCTCGCCACCGGGTGTCGGCGGATGCTCGGGCTGCCAGTTGTAGTGGAGGTGGTCGATCCTCTTGTCCGGATAGATCAACCAAAAATACTCCTTAGCCTTATCATAGGCCTCATCCTGTGCCAGGATCAGGGTATCCGCCATGGTGATCTCCGCCTCCTCCATGGCCTTCCACGCCTTCTCAGCTTCTTCCTGGGCCTTCTCCTTAAGGCGATCCACCTCTTTCTTGTGGTGATCGGCTATCGAGGCCATCTGGGCCTCGTGGACCGCCTCCATGCTCCGAGCCTCCTTCAGCTCGTCCGACAGCTTGGTCACCTCGCGAAAATACTTCTCCACGTTCCTCCTCTCAATGAGGACCTCCTTCTCCAAGCACTTCTGAAAGTGCTGCCCATAAAGTATTGCCTGTCTGAAGAAGAAAAAGTTAGAAGAAATTCTAGAGTCTAAACTCAAAGCAAAACTATGGGCACTCACCGAGAGCTGCGCCTGAGACCACCTCATAAAGGCCATCTTAGATGTCTGCACCGCCAGAGCCATACGATCTCGCTCTGTGGCGATGTTCTTGACCACCTCTATGGCCACCGGACCCTCAAGTAGGGAATCCCTTGTGAGAACCGACCAATCCAGGGCATGCAGCCTTAGCCCATGTTGCCCGGCCATCTGCTCGGCACAGGGCCGAGGTGGGGGAAGCCTCTGCTCCGGGACCTCAGAGGTCTTTTTACTACCGGAGCTTCCCCCCGCCTCCCTAGACGCCCTCGGCATGTGGTGATGCTTCTTCGCCCTCTTTGGGGACGGCTCCACAGCCTCCGAGGCCGGGCCCTTGCTAGATCCCGCGCCTTGGGCAGCCGCCTTTTCTTGCTCTGCTCTCTTTTCCCTCTCCGCCTTCCTCTTGGCGGCAACGGCCAACAAGGCCTGCCTGTTGTCAAGCTGCTTGGCCATCATCTCTGCAAAATGGAAGAAGTGAGGCAAATGTTAACACGAAGGCAGAAAGATAGGAAAATTCAGAACAAAAACATACTAGGGTCGGCTGGGCTCAGTCTGGCTCGGGCCAGGTGCATTTCTGTCACTCGGGGCCACTCTATGTTGTACCCCCCAACGATCTTCCCCACCTTCGCTCACTCTTTCTCCGTCAACTCGCTGCGCTTCGGAGGTTTATGGTTTGGCTTAAAAAAGTTCCAGGCGGTTGGAATCCTTCAAAGCTTCTCGCTCTAGACTATGAAGTACTTCTCCTTCCATCCTTTGATGGAGTCCGGTTGGCCGTGCATCACCTTCTTGTGAGGTTGCGGCGAAAGATAGAAGATTCCCTCCGCATCACCTAATGAGCTCATCCCCAAGATAGCGCGGAAGTATGTAAGCCTCTGCTTGATCCCCTTCTCCTGGCACTTCAAGATAAAGCAGACCAAATATTTCCACGAATTAGGGTCGTACTGCATCATGCTCAACTTTGCCCAATTCAAAACCTTCTTGATGAAGGGGGTGCAACGGTAACCTAAGTCCTGAGATAAAGGCATCCTCGGGAAAAACGTAGTAGCCCGGCACAAGAGTGGTGGTCGGACGAATACCGGGGCTCGGAATCAGGAGTTCGAACTCCTTGGGGATAAAGTAGGCCGCCCTCAGGATGTGCAGGTAGTCCGCCCTCAGGACACACTAGATACTGTCCATCCTGATCTTCACTCGACTCTCATCCCCTGGCACGGAGGGGAGCGGAGTAAGATCGTTAACATCATCAGGATACATCCTAATCGACCCGAAATTTCTGAAGGTGACAGGGGCAAACTTAAACCCCGGTCCAGGGCCATATTTATCAGGCACGTTGGGGCTATCCGGACGGATCCACTTCCTCTTCCTCCTACGAGGATGAGGTTTCCTCTCCGGAGACGGGGTTGACAATGGTGGCAGAGGAGGGAGATCACCCTCGCCCTCGGTTACCCCTCTTGCATTACCTTCCCTCGCATCTCCTCGAGCATCGTCTCCCCGGCACTCGGATCGGGCTTCCCCTGCTTCCCCTCAGAATCTTCCTCCTCATCCTCCTCGTCTTCAACATCCCCCTCTCCTTCGGGGTCCTCCTCTTCCTCCTCGCCCTCGCCCTCATCTACAGGCTCCTTCCCTGGCCTACGAGATCTCAAAGGTTGCACAACAAAAACTACTCCTCCCCGCCATCCGACCCTGGATCTGATAGAACCTCCTCTTTAATTACATAATTGCCCAGGGACCAAGACGTCAAAGGTGATTCAGCTTCCTTCTCGGAATGACCTGACGAGCTTGCCTCAGAGCCAGACTGAGAGCGCGACATTACGAATCAAAAGTACTAACCTAAAAATACAGCGCGAACGGAAAGATCACCGGAAAAAGGTCATCGACGGCAGACGAGAAAAAACCCCTGTTCTTGAAAGTTGGAAAACACAAGTGAGGAAACAAAGGGGAGAAAGAGGGGGAAAGGGGGATTTATAACAGAGAAAGAGACTTCTCGAATTTTGTGAAAAGATCTAACCATTGGATCTTGATCATCAAGATCCAACGGCCGCTAAGACCTGAGTAGCTTCGATTCACGTGCCTATGACGTCAACATGGGGCGAAAAATTACCCCTTTACCCTCGGTGCTCTCAGCCGATACAAACGGCTTGGAATGCATGGCTAGCCACTAGTGAGGACTGCAGGCTTTTCCAACAAGTCAGGAGGCTTGACGCTCGGATGGTACCGCGAGCCCCAAAATTCTCAGACTTCTCCAACAAGTCAGGAGGCTCGACGCTCGGATGGTACCGCGAGCTCCAGAATCCTCCTCTATTCGACAGGAGGCTCGGCGCTCGGATGGTACTGCGAGCCCCAAAATCCTCCTCTATTCGACAGGAGGCTCGATGCTTGGATCGTACCGCGAGCCCCAGAATCCTTAGACTTTTTCAACAAGCCAGGAGGCTCGACTCTCGGATGGTACCGCGAGCACCAAAATCCTCAGAATTTTCCAACAAGTCAGGAGGCTTGACGCTCAGATGGTACCGCGAGCCCCAAAATCATACTCTATTCAACAGAAGGCTCGACTCTCGGATGGTACCGCGAGCCCCAAAATACTCCTCTATTCAAAAGGAGGCTCGGTGCTCGGATGGCACCGCGAGCCTCAAACCATCCTCTATTCGACAAGAGGCTCGACGCTCGGATGGTACCGCGAGCCCCAAAATCTTCCTCTATTCGACAGGAGGCTCGATGCTCGGATGGTACCGCGAGCCTCAAAATCCTCCTCTATTCAACAGGAGGCTCGGCGTTCAGATGGCACCGCGAGCCCAAAATTTTCTTCTATTCAGAAGCAGGCTCGGCGCTCGGATGGCACCGCGAGCCCCAAATTCTCCTCTATTCAAAAGGAGGCTTGGCGCTCGGATGGCCCCACGAGCCCCAAATTTTTCTCTGTACAGCATGAGGCTCGGTGCTCGGATGGCACCACAAGCTCCTAAAATCCCCTTGCTTTTCCAATAAGTGAGGGAGCTCGTCTCTTGACCCTCGACGCTCGGCAAACCGAGTTCCTCCTCTTCAGATCTCGACGCCCCTTGCTTTTTCAACAAGTGAGGGGGCTCGTCTCCTGACCCTCGATGCTTGGCAAACTGAGCTCCTCCTCTTCAAATCGTGACGTCCCCTTGCTTTTCCAACAAGTGAGGGGGCTCATCTCCCGACCCTCGACGCTCGGCAAATCGAGCTCCTCCTCTTCAGATCTCAACGTCCCCTTACTTTTCCAACAAGTGATGGGGCTCGTCTACCGACCCTCGACGCTCGGCGAGAAGAGCTCTGACTCCACGAATCTCGACGTCCCCTTGCTTTTCCAACAAGTGAGGGGGCTCATCTACCGACCCTAGATGCTCGGCCAAGCGACCTCGGGCTCGACGCTCGGATGTCACCGCGAGCCCCAAATCACCCCCCAGCAAGTGAGGGGGCTCGCCTACCGACCTTCGACGCTTGGCAAACCGAGCTCCGACTCCTCTCCACCCGGCACCCCTCGTGACTCCAAGAGGGGATCCCCTTCATCCTACCCCACTGACCTCTTCGAGAAGATATGAATCTCGTTCTTCGCTGTACACACCACTCCGCTCTTCCTACAAAGGCAAAAATCACTCCCACAGGCTGGATTATCCAGCCCTCCAGGAATGGGGGGCTCCTAATATGGGTCAGATGATGTGGCCCCTCCTGGGCCACAGGATCCCCTCAAAAATCGTTCACTCCTGATCATCAGGTCTGCCAGGTCAGCCCTAAGCCTCATGGGCTTCTGCCATGTCAGGCCCAAGGGCAACCGGGTCCAGACCCGACCCAAACGAGTCCGAACCTGCTTTGCACTGCCTATAAATACCAGGCCTCCTTCCATTTCAAGAAGTAATCAATCATTCCCGTCTCAAACCCTAGTTATTGTTACTCTTCTTCATTGACTGACTAGATCGTCGGAGGATTTGCCATCGGGACCAACCCTGGTATTTCTAGACCGAGTGCAGGTACACGAGACCTCCGGATCCGAGCCTCCAGATCCGAGCTGAGCATTCGATCCGAGCCGAGCATCCGATCTCCACCTCGCTCCTGTCTACTCCCGAACCGTACTCTCGGCTGAGGATCGGACGCACCACCCGTATCGAAACTTCCGCAAAAATACAAATCCAGAAGAACTCACACCTGGTGCAGCCACCCTCCAAAAACAAACCGCATCAGAAACATATAGTGCAAGATTTTCTAATCAATTAATCAGATAGTCAAATAGATGATGATTTTCTCTTTGAATATTAATTGTGTATGTCGAGGAGGAGCTGATAGAGAATTTTACCATTGACTAGATTAATGAAGATTTTAATAGTATGAAAGAATGAATAGTTGCATTTGTTTAAAAGTATTTTTACTTTGCCTTTAAATAAGTTTTATGATTTGTTTTTTTGACCTTTTTATTCGTCCCCTCAACTTCTAAATTCTCGCTCCGCAGCAATTAAGACCGGACTATTATAAGAAAACAGATGTATAATACTTAGAACTAGCCACAAACCTCGACATTAATCGAATTCAAGGCGAGAAACCCAGTACCAATCAATGACTTGCCCAAATGCCCCTACAAAAAGTACCAGGCTCAATATGTACGAATTTTTGACCAAAATGACCCACTTTATGAAAGTTTTTACCAAAACAATCCACTTTCAAAAGTTTTTACCAAAATAACCCACTCGCTAACTCAGTTAGCGACCCTAAAACAGGGTCGCTAAATGAGTTAGCGAGTGTATACTTGGCCTTTTTCTTCAAGTTTCACCTCTTGGAGAAAAAACTGAAGAAAAAAGTCAAGCATATACTCGCTACCTCAGTTAGCGACCCTGTTTTCACTAGGGTCGCTACCTTAGTTAGCGACCCTGTTTTCACTAGCGTCGCTAACTCAGTTAGCAAGTATCGTACAAATGAATTGAGGAAAAATATATTTTGGCTTGTATTATAAAAAAATCATTGGGTTTAGAGTCGCTATCTCAGTTAGCGAGTGTGTTTGTACCACATTCGCTAACTGAGATACCGAGTGTATTGACTTGAAGAAAAATATATTTTGATTTAGACTCGTTATCTCAGTTAGCGAGTGTGGTATAAACAATTCGTTTAACTGAAATAGCGAGTCTAAACCCAATTCGTTTGTACCACACTCGCTAACTCAGTTAGCGACCTTAGTGAAAACAAGGTCGCTAACTGAGATAGCAAGTATATACTTGGTTTTTTCTTCAGGTTTCATCATTTGAAAAAAACTAAAGAAAAAGTCCAAGTATAAACTCGCTAATTCAGTTAGCGACCCTGTTTTCACTAGGGTCGCTAACTGAGTTAGCGAGTGGATCGTTTTGATAAAAACTTTCGAAAGTGGGTCGTTTTGGTAAAAGCTTTCAAAAAGTGGGTCGTTTTGGTAAAAAATTCCAATATGTACTTGGGCTCACAGAAGGTTTATTTCATAAAGTGGCCCATATAAGTTTAAAAGCATTTTTTACTTTGCCTTATAAACAAAGTTTTATGATTTGTTTTTTAGTTTTTTATTCGTCCAAATCCTCACTCTGCCGCAATCAAAACCGGACCCTTATGAGAAAGTATGCGTATCGCCATTAGAGCCAGCCACAAACCTCACTAGCTGCTATGAAATGTAGAAAAAGAATTCTTTTCCACAATATTAATCGATTTCGATGAGGTCCACTGTCAATCATTAACAACTCGCCCCTACAAAAAGTATTAGGTTCATTTTGTACTTGGGCTCACAAAGGGTTTATTTCTGTAAGATTTAGGAAAGGGTAAATCTCATTAAACCTTACCTGGGTTTCACTAGTTTGAAGATAATTATACCCTTAAATTTTTTTTATGGATGGGTATACTATACCCTTAAAGTTATTGAGGTTCACTATGAATGCCATAACGACGTCCATATTAACTGAAATTGACTGTACCCCTAAATTTAAAACCACAACGCCCCGCGCAAATAAAATAAAATAAAATAAAATAATAAAATAAAATTTATACCTTGCCTTCTACTTAATTTAAATTATTGAAAAAACTCTCCGAATCACATCTTCATCTTCTCTTTATTTTTTTTTTCCTTTCTATATGTTAAATTTTTCTGCAAATTTAATTCTCAACAAAAAACTTAATGAGCGAAAATAAGCTTAGTTAAATGCTTAAAGTAGCCATGGTTAATTTAGAAAGAAACCAGCCAAAAATCATCACGTGATAGTATATGATATCAAATTTTGACGGAGTACACACTACAAATGAAATGGGCCTTATCGGTGTTTATCTAATATATACCGGCGTTTATAAATGCCGCTTTATATAATAGTGGCGTTTCTAACAACGCCACATGAAACGCTGCTGTAGCGAGCATCAGGACAAGTTAGGGGTTTATCCCGGCGTTTTTTACTAACCGCCGCAATGGAGCATTTACATATGACAACGGTTCGAAAACGCCGGGATAGATATTTTTTTATTTTGGTATTTTAAAAGTTATAATCTATCCCGGCGTTTGGAAACAATAGGATAGATATTTTATTTTTTAAAAAAGGTAATAAGCGAAAAATACCCCTGATCTATGAGGTCAAAGCGGAAAACCGCCTAAACTATTGGTCAAAGCAGTAACCCCCCCCCCCCCCCCCCCCAACCTGTGAAACGTGGTCACAACTCGTACGAAAACCCTAAAAATGAGTGTGAAAAGATCAAAATGCCCCTATTTAAATAACACCTTAATAACATATTCTAATCACTTCTCTTATTCACTTAATTCCGGCTCACTCTTTCTCCTGTTCTCTCTCTGACAACCTCGCTTCCTCTCTCTTATATTTCTCCGACAAAATTCGGTTCCCACTCCCGAGCGAGGACCCAATAAGGTGTATGAAATTGTAGCACTGAAGATCCGTAACCCAACATCCCCAAAATCTCCAAATCCCTAACCCTAAACCCAAAATTCAAATAGCATCGAAGTCGAAATCAGGCCTAAGCTCAATCGGTGGTGAAGTCCTGCAAACGGTGGCAGCAACAACAAATTTGAAGCCATCCGGGTACAGTTATCTCTATCAATCATCTACTCTTTATTTCTTTCTAAAATAGCTTTTATTCAATCTCTTTACTGTGATTAGGCACATAATTGAATTTGGGACTTTTTTAAACATCTTTAAAAAATTTAAAATTTGTGAGAAGAAGATTAAGAAGGTGGATGTTTTGCCTCTTGATGTGTCTAATTTTTATAAATATTTGTACTCATTTACTCATAAAAATTGCTTGTATTCCTCTATGTTGTTAATAATTTATCTTATTTCCATAGGTTTCAGTTAATTAATTATTTTTAAAGGAATAAGATTTTTTTGATACAAAAGGTGAATATTTTCAGTAACAATTAACAAAGAAAATAAGGAGAATGATTGATTAATTTTTATTGATTTGTTGAATTTGAATTTTACAATTTGGTCATGTGAAAAGCAAAATAGAAATATTATTATCAATATGGATTAGAATAAAATTTTGTAATTAAAAAAATAAAAAAAAGAAAGAATGCACAGTACGATTTTTGTAATTGATTATTAGTTTAAGATTAATCTTAATTTTAAGATTTAATTAATTATCTAATAATTATTAACTAAACCTAATTTTAAACTAACTAACCCTAATTATGTCTTTCCTACATAAGAGCGAGAAATTGGGCATTGCGGTTTTCGAGGTGGCCACGTCAGCGCGCACTCAGCGAAACAGAGGAGAGAGGAGAAAAGGCGTGGCTGACTTTGTTTGTGTTGCGGCGTGAAATCCAAGATGGAACAGAGGGCTGGGTTGGCTGCCCGACTTTTGAGACGGTGCAGTACAAAAATAGAGAAGAAAAGGAAAGAGAGAATAGTGCTGAGTTCAAGGAGCTTCGACTTGGATTTTTGGCAACAGGCAGAGTTTTTTTCTTCTCTTCTTCTAAATTTGTATTATGCAATCAAAGAATATGTTTGTTAGTTACAAATTTATTATGAACTAATTTTATTTTTGTAGGGTTTTGATGTAGCCTAGTTTTGAGAACACAATTTTAATTCCATATTATTTTTCTATTTTTCCAGGGTTGTGTATTTGATTTTTGTTCTTAATGCTTACAACTGTTTGACCAACTTTTGTATAATTTATTAAATCATGGAGAGATCGAACTGGTAATTTATGATTTCGAATTAATATAATTAAACACCGTTACAAGAGCGAACCGCTATTAATGTGACCGTTAAGAAATTCATAGATCTTAATGAATTTTCAATTTGTAATTTGTAAATGAACTATGACAAAGAATTAGTTGAAAATATTTTTGATATTGCTTGAGAGAGAATATTGAATAATTTGAGGATTTTGGTCTACAACTTGGAAAAGTAATATTTTTATTCACATGGAATTATGAATTGTGTAGGATTAATTAGGTAAAATCAAAAGCCCTAGAATTAACTTTGCTATTAACAAACAACCAAATTTCGGATTCCGTTCCTTTTAATTAGTATATTTCTTTCATTGGTTTAATTTAGAATTAGTTGTTATTTCATTCATATTTTCGGTTTTCCAAATAGTAGTTAATCTAGTCAATGTTGGTACTCGATAAAATAATTAGTCCTTGTGAGTTTGACACTCTTTTCACTTAACTATACTACTTGTTGCGATTTTGTACACTTGCAATAATTCACATTAAGTTTTTGGCGCTGCCACCTAAACTTAAAGATCCAGGGAGTTATGCTAACCAAAGGGAGTAATACAATTTTACAAAAAAAGCTGCCTCCTAAACTTAAAGATCCAGGGAGTTTTACAATTCCTTATACTATTGAAAATTCTTCTTTTGATAAAGCATTATGTAATTTAGGAGCAAGTATTAATCTTATGTCTTGTTCTGTTTTTAGGAAATTAGGTATTGGAGAACCAAAGCCCACTACAGTTTCTTTGCAATGGGCGGACAGATCTATCAAGTTTCCAATTGAGGATGTTTTGGTGAAAGTAGACAAGTTCATATTTCCCGCTGATTTCGTAGTGCGTGATATGGAGGAAGATGAACAAATTCCGTTAATTTTGTGGCGAACATTTCTAGCTACGGGGAGAGCTTTGATTGATGTCCAACACGGAAAACTTATTTTGAGGGTTGAGGATGAGCAAGTAATGTTTGATATTTTTAAATCCATAGAGGTTGTTGCTGAAGCCCACTCATGTTTTCATGTTTGTGAAACTAATCTAATTGTGGGAGAGATGTATAAACCGGAAGTTGAGAAACTACCAATTAAAATGTGTCCAACAAATTCAGAAACTCTTGAATCTGAGAAAGAAAAGATTTTGGAATACGTTCAAGTTGCACCATCTATTAACTTTTCTTCGCAGCTGACATTCAAGGAGGTGGGGATATCAAAAAAACATTGTCAAGAAAGAAACGACTTAAACTCAAGCTTCAACCACAGCCATCTAGCTTGGGGGTGCTCAAAGAAAACCTAATCTAAACATGAAGAAAGTTATTAGAAAAGATGTCTTGATGAAGTTGGATCTTGGCGTTACATAACCATCTCAGCTACAACGTCTGGCTGAAGACTTAAAACTTAGCGCTTCTTAGGAGGCAACCCATGCTTTCTTTTTACTGCATTAGATTTGATTTTTTCTTTTAGTTTGCTTTAATTTTAATTTTCAATTTTATTTTATAGGATTGCATAAGTTTGGAAGTTGCCGAGCGGAGCTATTTTTTAGACCGACATTGATAGCTAATTTTGAGCAGGATACAATCCGAATATGGAAAAGTGTATAAAATATCGATTGAAGGAAATTGTCTTAGCTCTCCAGAACAAAAGAATAAGACAATTTGGACATCTACAGCTCCAGATATTACTAAAACAATGAACGTCGAGCGCCCAGAATTTTAACATGAATCAGGGGAGCAATTTTGAACTTTTTGCACTCCTTTTGTTTTTCTTTATCCATTTCCATTGAGGAAAATGTGATATTCAAGTTTGGGAAAAAGGGTACAATTTTTTATATATATTTTATATATATATTTGAGAAGAAAAACAAAACAAAAGGGATTTCAATTAAGCTTACCATTACACTTTTGAGTTTCTTATTGTGCTAAAGCTTTGAAATATTTTTTTTTAGGATAGACAATACCTTATAAAGCAAGATCAAACAAACTTATTTACTTTAGGATTATTGAAGTTCAAAATTTCTCACAAAATTGTGAGTCATGTGATGATACATAAAAGAAAAATGTGTTTCTTTTTCTTGTGATTATCCCCTTTGATCTAGTCCTAAACAGAGTTTAAGTAAATAATGTGATATTAATGATCAAATAATTGAATGAATAAATTTCTATCTACTCAAATATTTTGAGTTGCTTGGTAACTAGGGGTATTCATCACAAATGTTTACTTTGACGTCAAACGGTAACTTGAAATATGAGTATTCAAAAGCACTCTAAGTGTGTGACTTGTTGAGTAACCGGGTGAATTCATCATAAATGTTTGCATTCGCGTCAAAAAACAAGTGAAAACTTAGAGAGAGAGGGAAAGAAAAAAAATGTAGTTTGCTACTCGGTTTGTAGTAGTGAGAAAGGATGATCACAGAATGAGTTATTACCTAATATAATTACATTAATTGTATGAAGAATATGAATGGATTGGGAACTATGAATGAATAATTGTACTTGAGAAAGTGAGTATGCTTAGTTTTACTTTATTTGCTATTGTTTGTGTATTAAGTCAAAATTTTGGTGCTTGCATGATAAGATCTCTTAGTGTGATGAGTTAAGCCTACTATTGATTACTATCCCTTTATTCATGGTTTTACTTTTTTCTCGAGGACAAGAAAAATCTTAAGTTTGGGGTATTTGATGTGTCTAATTTTTATATAAATATTTGTACTCATTTACCTATAAAAATTACTTGTATTCATCTATCTTGTTAATAATGTATCTTATTTCCATATATTTCAGATAATTAATTATTTTTGAAGAAATAAGATTTTTTTGATGCAAAAGGTGAATATTTTCAGTAAAAATTAACAAAGAAAACAAAGAGAGTGATTAATTAATTTTTATTGATTTGTTGAATTTTGAATTTTACAATTTGGCCATGTGAAAAGCAAAATAGAAATATTATTATCAATTGGGGGTTAGAATAAAATTTTGTAATAAAAAAAATAGAAAATAAAAATAAAAAAAAGAAAGAATGCACAGTACAGTTTTTGTAATTGATTATTAGTTTAAGATTAATCTTAATTTTAAGATTCTAATTAATTATCTAATAATTATTAACTAAGCCTAATTTTTAAACTAACTAACCATAATTATATCTTTCCTATATAAGTGCAGCATTTGAATGAGAGAGGCAGGCGGTACGTAGGCTGGGGGGAAGGGGTTGGATCCAAGTAGAAAAAACCATAAAAACAGTCAGAGAAGCGGCAGAAGAAGAAAAAAGGAAAAGGGACATTGCGGCTTTCGAGGCGGCCACGTCAGGGCGCAGTCAGCGAAACAGAGGAGACAGGAGAGAAGGCGTGGCTGGCTTTGTTTGTGTTGCAACGGGAAACCCAAGACGGAACAGAGGGCTGGGTTGGCAGCGCGACTTCCGAGACAGTGCAGTACAGAAACAAAGAAGAAAAGGAGAGAGAATAGCACTGAGTTCAAGGAGCTTCGACTTGGATTTTCGGCAACAAACCGAGTTTTTTTTTTCTTCTCTTCTTCTAATGTTTATTATGCAATCAATGCAATCAAAGAAAATATTTATTAGTTGCAAATTTATTATGAACTGATTTTATTTTTCTAGGGCTTTGATGTAGCCTAGTTTTGAGAACACAGTTTTAATTCCATATTATTTTTTTATTTTTTCCATGGTTGTGTGTTTGATTTTGTTCTTAATGCTTACAATTGTTTGGCTAACTTTTGTATGATTTATTAAATCATAGAGAGACCGAACTGGTAGTTTATGATTTCGAATTAGTAAAATTAAACACAGTTACAAGAATGAACCACTGTTAATGTGATCGTTAGGAAATTCATAGATCTTGATGAATTTTCAATTAGTAATTTGTGCATGAACTATGACAAATAATTAGTTGAAAATATTTTTGATATTGCTTGAGAGAGAATATTGAATAATTTGGAGATTTTGGTCTACAACTTGGAAAAATAATATTTTTATTCACATGGAATTATGAATTGTGTGGGATTAATTAGGTGAAATCAAAAGCCCTAAAATTAACTTTGTTATTAAAAACAACCAAATTTCGGATTCTGTTCCTTTTAATTTGTATATTTCTTTCATTGTTTTAATTTAGTATTAGTTGCTATTTTATTCATATTTTCGGTTTTCCAAATAGTAGTTAATCTAGTCAATGTTGGTACTCGATAAAATAATTAATCCTTGTCGGTTCGACACTCATTTCACTTAACTATACTACTTGGTGCAATTTTGTACACTTGCAAATTATCACATCACCTCTAACTGTTGGGGGTGGTAGGTTTGGTGGTCACCGTAAACGTGTAATGTATACTCCATTAGTGTATGTGTTTTGCTAATGTGCAATTTCCAGTGGTGAATGATGTTCATCATGTAGATTACCATGGACATGGAACTCATGATTAAGTGAAACATATAATAGGGCATAACACAAATTGTATAACAATCACTTACATGAACATTGTCATCTTGTTTGTCATAGTCTAAATAGTACATCACTTGGATGTTTACATTCCAAAACCAACTGCAAATAGCGTATTAAAATAACTAATACACTAGTCCTCCACACGTTGATGACTTTTGAGGACTACATGCATCATATAGGGCTGCGTTGGTGGTGGTAGCTAGAACTGTTAGGTCATACAATAATGTATCAACCTGGGTCAATTTCTTCCTTTGCACACACATAATTACTGAAATGTTTTCTTCTACCATCCTAGATGCAAGAGAGGTAGTTGGGAGATAGGAGAACAACTCCTAATACCCAGCTGAGGTTCCCTCTCCATACCAGCATTTCCAATACCTCTCACTCCATATTGTGGCGTCTCACCCTGAAGTAATCCCCATAATATTTTATTTGCTTTGTTCTGCAGTATCTCTCTTTTGTGTAATAGGATCTCTAAATTTTTTCTTTTTTCTCATTTTTTTAGTTTTTTTCTTCTTCCTGCCAAACTTGAAGCATATGTTAGACTATATATAAAGATTGATGGTGTGAAGAGTGGTTGGAATAGATATAGGTAAAAGTTAAAAAGTGTGGCCAAACTGATGAATGGTAGCTTATGCATTTATATGATATAGATTTGTAAACAATGTTAAGTTAAAAATGAAGCAGTGTTAACAATGCCATTTTAAAATACAAGTTCAAAATGTCGGTCAAACAAATCAATTTCTGTACATTTCTAAACTGTCTGGCAATAAAGTCTTATAAGATGTGTAAATAAATGGTATGTTATGTATAAAGTGAAGCTATAAACATATCTTATTGCTTGATCTACCTGTGTAGACTCTCCTGACAGTGAGGTTTATATATGTGTAGTTATACATTAATAAGATATGGATTGGGAGGTACTGGAAATGTTTCAAAATATTGTATAAATACATGTATAATTATAACAGATGAGTCACATTTCCAATAGCTCTCATTCTATATCTTAGCTTGACAAATTGGAGACGAGTTGTAAAATTTTAGAGGATATGTGTTTGGGCATACTTTCATTTTTGTTGTAGGGATACAAACAATTTAATGTGTGATAACTTCATATTTATAGCAAGTCCAGTGTTTAGAATTTATAGCAATCTTTATATGGTTTGATATGATTAAATGTAAAGGAGTAAGCCAAGATTACACAAAAAGTGCAACTCACAAGTCTAATAGAGAGTAGTATGGTGTGTTTCTCAATGTAGGTGTCGAAAAGTATAAAAGTTTCTTGTTTGCATATTGTTATGGGGTCCAACATCATAGGTGTGCATTTTTTGAATATATACATCCTTCAAGTTTTTTGATTTAATTGTTTTGATTGGGCACCCTATTTGTATGCTACATTTACTGACCCATGTTTTGTTAATTGCTTAGGACATTCTGGGAATCAAATTCATTCTAATAAATCTGTTAACTTAAATGGCAACAAATGTACAAGTGTCCTATGTTGTACCGATGGGGATGAGGAAATTGTTCAGGTGGTTCGAAGAACAAAGAACAAAGGGAAATACTTTGCGGGGTGTCCTCATTTGAGGTATGATGACTGTAAATACTTCAAGTGGGTTGAAGATCTGTGCAGCCATGGTGGTGAAATGAAGGTGAAGACAGTGTGTGATCAAGAACAAGAGAATGAATATTTAATAAATGATTTGAGGATACATTAGTTAGTCAAAGAGAACTCTATAATAAGGGACAAGATTGAAGGAAAGCATACTAAAGGTGTATACCTAGGGATAATATTTTCATTTTTTGTAGTATTCTGTGCTGTAATGATCTATAATTTATTCAAGTGATGTAACAAGGAACACGGTTCAAATTATGAATGTAGTGACTGCAAGGGTCATTGTATTCTGAATGTTTATCAATTGACCCCATTAAAATATAGGTGTTTTAGTATTTGTGTATATAATTTTTTGATCTTCCTCTGTTGTTGAGCATATTATACATTCTTTTAGTATGTTCAATAGTGTATTTGGAGATTCAAGTGATTTAATACATATTCTTCTACAGTTTGTGTTCATTGTATTTAAAATTTGGAGCATTGTATTGTATAGGTGGATATGTTTTTTTCCAACACTAGTGTACATAAGCTGGAGACTTGATTGGTTACAACTGCAATATTTTTGAAATACAATACAATGGGTATATAGTGTCAGATTCATTGATACACATTTTAAGACACCATGCTTTACACACAAAAATCTACTCTAGCCTGAATGAAAGAAGGTCATGAATGACAGTGCTACACAATGACAAGAAAAATATATAGACTGAACTCAGCACAATGATACAAACTTGGAAGTTAGGAATATTATCATAAACTTTGTATCAAAGTGCAGCATTCTAAGATCTCAATTCAGTGATGCGGATTTCAAGGGAATATTGTGTTTTCAAAAGTGAAAAAAGCCAAATTTGAGATTAGATAAAGTTGTTCCACAAAAGATGCTTGCACAATTGAATAAGCCACTTACATTGTCATTGCATATGCATTTCAGACAGCTTGTCATGAGTCATAAGATGGTTTGCATATACTTAACTCACTGAAACAAATATTTTTTAACTTATGCACATAATTGAACCCACACACTTGGGCTTACAATGGATGTTTGCAACAAAAGGGTACAGTTTCATGCACTTGTTTAACATTCAAACGAGTAGTTAAAAATTTACAATCATCATATACCATAGGTGATCAATACATCCCTCAAAATGGCAACAACCATCAAAATTTATAGAGTGTATAGACTTCCACATAAACACATAGGTAACTATGCTTCATTAATTCTTGTTTGTGATCTTGTTCTCACTTGAGATGGATAAACTGATTTAGCATTCCCAACCTGCAATGAATATACACATGACAGGCCTTTCAAATCTTTTATAATACATACACAACACAATGTTCTGTTATAGAGTTACCTGAGTTACAAAATGTCCTCTGCCTCTAATTGTTCCTTGTCCAACTGATACATAATTACCTCTACCTACAAAACTCTTTGATATCCCTCCAACTGGTAACCATGGGGGCCTCTCACAGTTTTCTCCAATCTGGGCATTTGAAGCACTTGTAATTTTATTATTATGTACGAGATACATAGTTGTAAAATTTATGAAATACATCTGTAATGATGTATATGTCAACAATTGTATTACCACTAAGTTTGCATAACCAACTGAGAATCTTGAAGATGCATTTGTAGCCCCTCTATTCATTCTTGGTATCACAATCTTACCCCTCATAAAAAATGCAGCCACAAATGAATTAAATCAAACTCTTGATTAAATTATCAATGAATATATGGCAATTCCTTTAATGTAAATATATCATCATATACCTAAGTGGCTGAATTTCTACTTTTTCGTTCAATTCAGCATTTTGGTTCAAATATGCAACTTCCTGATCTTCAGCTGATAATCTTCTCCTAAAAATATAGTTCAGGAAACTATCAGAATCATAAGAATTATCAATTTAGGCTACACAATTAAAAGGAGAATGTATTTTACCTAGTTCTCCTTTGTATTAGGACATTTGGTTCATGTTGTGTTGTAGATGCAACTTTCTCAATATTGGTTTGTTCTTCTCCATGTTGTGCAGTCCTTCTATTGCAATTTGAAGAAAATGAAAGTGTCATTTTAGTTCATATAAGCAATGTATAGGATTTTCTGCACAGTGTTAAAAATTGAAGTGAGATCGCCTGGATCTCCTTAGAGGAGTGTTATGTGTTTGGGGTTCACTTTGTTGTGTAGCATTTTGGGCATCCACATTGGGTTTAACTGGTGGTGGTGTACATGTACTTGTACTGCTAAACCAGTCAAGTGTTCAGTTATGCGGATTAGTAATATTACTATTAACTTCACAAAAGGTATAATTTTAGCTTCTCAACTGGTAAAAAGATAGTTTTAGGCTCTAAACTTCTCTTCATATGAGTCAATTCATTCTCATTGTTGCGCATCTCTTGAACTTGTGCCCTGGGCTTCCTGCCTTTAACTGATGCAGCAGGTCCTTGTTGATAAATATTACCTCCATCCAATCTAACTCTTGTGAAACATACATTTTTGGGGTTGGAGGGCCTACCACTCTTGCCTCCTCTTGTACTGGGCATTACAAGTTGATTTGCACATCTCCTTGAATTGTGGCCATATTGAAGACACCACCGACATCATAGTTTTGTTCAACCTTTTCTAAGCTTAGTCTCATTATGCACCGCATCACGAGCCTGGTTCTTGCCTTTTTTGGCCTACCAAGCCCCTTCCTGTATGGTGGGGGTAATGGCAGGCATTTTCTCCCAAAGTGCCTCATCAAGCATAGCACTAATTACAAATTTATAAGCTTTTTTGTAGGTGTCAACATGGTAACATTCATCAACGTAATTCTCAATCTTATCTTTGTGGTATATGACGGATACACTAACATGCACACATGGTATACCAGTCAAATCAAAAGATCTACATGTGCACTTTCTCTTCCTTAAATTGATTGTGCAACACCCTGCCCAAAACAGCGATTTTTCTAACAACTGCTCACCACAGGCTTGCCTCATAAAAGGTGCTATAGCTGATTGGTGACCTCTAATTCCAGAAAATTATATATATATATATATATATATATATATATATATATATATAAAATTAATGTTGGCAACTCTCCCGATATAGGACAAATACAAATCCCATACCCCCTCAAATCCCGTGACACAGCAGCCCCCCCCCCAATGCCCCCCGGGTGGGCCCCATGCCACGTGGGCAGCAGCAGCAGCATTGCGCTGCTGTCCCTTTCAAACTGGTGGGCCCCCCTCATACCCTCCACATCGCAGACGCGGCCAGGAATCTCACAGCCATTTGCTGTACACTGGGGCCCCACCACCAACCTTAATACTCCATACAACTCTTTATAGAACCATTCTATAGGCCGCACTTCCAATTTTTTATATATATATATTCTTAACACAGGGTGTTACAGGCACCCCCTTTAAGAATTCAGCATCCTCGCTGAAGCTGGGACTTGCAACGTAGTGCCAGGATCTTCTTTCTAGCTAATGTGGAATGACGTACCCCGATTCTACGTGTTGTCCAGTCCCTTAGCCCACTTCAGTGGATTTACCGGGTGACTTGACCCAACCCCGCTCCCTCTCAGGCATACCCTATGAGTTGAACATTCTGTAATGCCCTGCCCGAAACAGAGATTTTTCTAACTACTATCCACCACACGCATGCCTCATAAAAAGTGCTATAGCTGATTGGTGACCTCTAATCCCAGGCAATTATATATATATATATATATATATATATATATATATATATATATATATATATAATCTTGTATACTCCCGATATGGGACAATTCACACATCTTCTCTCCAGTGAGCATAACAACCCAACAGTGGGCCCCATGCACATGTCAGCAACAAACAGCGACGTCTGATGCCTTCACAAACCGGGCGGGCCCCACACGCTGACATCAGCAGCAGACACAACAACATTGTTGTTTTCTTCTTTCCCGGTGGACCCCGCTCCATCAAATAAATCCCTATATATAACCCCTTATATGAAACTCTATAGAGCATCTCTTATTAATTATATATATATATATATATATATATATAACACGGGGTGTTACACACACCTCCCTAAGAATTCAGCATTCTCGTTGAAGCTGGGACTTGCAACGTAGCGCCAGGATCTCCTTTGTAGCCGATGTGGAATGGCGTACCATGATTCTGCGTGTTATTCTATCCCCAAGCCCACCTCAGTGGATTCACCGGGCAACCTAACCCAACCTCGCTCCCTCTCAGGCATACCCTACCATTCTGTACCCACACTCAGTGTCGAAAGTCGGCTCTGATACCATTATGTAACGCCCCACCCAAAACAACGATTTTTCTAACAACTGCCCACTACAGGCTTGCCTCATAAAAGGTGGTATAGCTGATTGGTGACCTCTAATCCCATAAAATTATATATATATATATATATATATATATATATATATGGGAAAAAGTGTAACCTCCAAATTTCAAATAAGACCGAATTCGAGATTTCACAGGATCTTTACTTCACTTCGTACAATTTTACAAGAAAATTAAAACTTTTTAACATACATCAGAGTTCTTTACATTTTGTTTACACAGCGGAAGAATAAAAGAGATACAACATTGAAAAATAAAATACAATATTATCAATGTAAGTCATCAACTGCATCATAACATCTTTATTTCTTCATAAACAGTCCATTACCTGCATATTAAGCTATGGGGACATCAGTCACTTACAACTGATGAAAATGTTATACTCGGCGATCCTCTCTATGCCGTACATATAACGATTTCATACTTTAACAAACCACAATAATTGAATGAACAATAAAATGTCAATAGTGATTATTCTAAACATGTAAGTGTATGCATTGCCTTACCTAATGCACACATTTTTATACTAGGATGACACTAATGCATACTTGTTCGGATTCTATGCATCCCACACTACATAGGTCTGAGGGCAAGAACCTACGTACTCCACAATTAAGGGTTCAATCCTTCGCCATGAAAACTACCCAGTAATAAGACAAGGTTTAGATTATTCCACGAATATGGATCCCCACACCGGAGTCCACCGCTGACTGTTATAACAGATCCCTCATCGTGCGAATAATCCTGCAAGTGCCCCTCTAGCCCCGGTATACGTATATACATTGGAGCATGGCAAACTATCTGCCCGACTACTCATGATCCCAGAATCCACCGCTAATCAATCATCATAATCCCGGATTTAAAAAAATAAAAGCCCGTCTCCTACGGAGCAACCACAGTCCCGGAATCCACCGCTGACTGGGTCTATTGTCCTGGAGTCCACCGTCAGATTATATAGAGGCAACCCACTTACATTTGCCCATGTTTACTATATCTTCACTTATGTGCCTAAATTATTTAGTTCAAGACATGAATAAATTTTCATACCTAGAATTAGTTTTACCTCCTTCCGGACTTAATTAACAAAAACACGAGATAGCTCCATCGCCATATCTCAAAATATATCTTAACACTTTTCCATTCAATAGTGCAGGTACCCGAGGTCTCACTATCTCTAAATTACAACTTTTTCATGTACAAGAATGTATGGGTACACATACCCTTCAATAAACATGTCTTAAACTTAGATATTTTTATCTTCAATCCATTTACAAATTATCAATATCTTGTCTTAACACTTATCCACAAAGTAATCATTTCTTAGTCTTGACACTATTCATGATCTAGTTATTCATTCATAATCTCTATAAGCAAATAATTTCTTTGAAGAACACAACTTCATCACATGAAATTTTATTAACAAAATTCAAGCTCTTACAATGTCTCAATTCACTTCAAAGTATTCTTCAAACAAAATAAGAGTATAATTCACTTTAAAAATTACTTCACAAAATAATACTTTACTCTTCTTCACCACAAAGTTCTATTCTCAAATTTCCATTCCTTTTTATACTTCAAAAATCCTTCCCATTTCAATTTATATTGATATTAAAGTTTATTTCCCAATCCTTCCCATTTCAAAAACTCAATTGTATATAAAAAACAAAAGGGATCAAAAGGTGGCCATGGGGTTTTGAACTCGTGACCTGCCAAACCACACAGCTAACGCCCAAACCCAAACACACTAGCCAATAAGTCCATTAGACTCTGGCATCAAATCCTATGCCGCAATGTTCATATATCGACTCTCAGTTTCGGGAATTTATTTAAAAGAATTAAAATAAATGTGACTATCAAGTTTCGAACCCAAGATCTTTTACAAACAGTGCTTTGTGTTGCACTGGCTAACCAGTAAGTCCAAGTTAATTTTCTGTTTAGAAATCGTATTAATATACTTTTGTTTAAACTGTTCAGAAATTGGTTCTTTTTCATACAAACTCGTTTATCTAAAGATCCAATCTTTTAGGATTTTGAAATAAAATTTCTCTTGACTAAGAATGAATTTTAAAAACAGTAAACAACAATTTTAAATTTATTAAAACCCTATTTCCATTTCTTTACACAATTCCTCTTCTCATTTTAAACATAGGCTTGGATTTTTCTGAAAACTTGAATTTACAAATAGTGTTCATGAAAACTAGTTTATGTTCCTACTTATATAAATTAAAATTTTGCAACATACCAACATGTCTCTCAATCATGAGAATTTCACAAAAAAAATCTCTTTCATGCAATAGTTTATATTTTCAATTATAACATGGCAAATATACATATGTCAACATCTTTCATGGCACTAAACTTATTTTGTTTTCTTTCTTCTTTCTTAGTCATCAATGCATGATTTGAATATGGCATTCTTCAACAAATTTCCATATACTTAACATGTAAAAAAATTGCAAGCATACTAACATGATTCATATTATAAAAATTTCTTCTTTTTAATTAGCATGGTATCTATTACTTATTTAATCACAACAAGACTATTCTCATTCATAGCATATTACACTAGCATGAATTTTATCTATATTTTTCACATCAACATTAACTTATACAACTCATTTATAGTTTTTTGCATGCATATTTTACAACTAGAAAGTAAGAAACCACCCACCTCTATGAAGAATGAAATCAATGAGAAAGTTGAAAACAACTCTTAGCTCCTAGCAAGTCCTTGTCCTCCTAGCAAGAACTCCTCCAAGCAAGAACACTCTACTCTCTTTCTTTTTCTTTCTCTTATTTTGATTTGTTTTTTGTGTAAAAAGAGAAGGAGAATGGGGTGCTATTTATAGGACAATGTTAGGGTCTAATTTGCAAACTTCTCAACCTAATAACTCCTCAATTAAACTCTCTACCTCTTCACTTTCCTAACTCCTCCCTCAAACTCTCCAAATATCCTAACTCCCAAACTCCCAACCTTTCCCTCTCCCCACTATGCTACAACCCGGCCTACCCTATAATCCAAACCGGCCACCCTTATGTGTGCAAATGCACACATGCACATACAAAATAAATACAATTTTTATAGTTCTAAATGTGTACTAAAAGTTGTAACTTGTCATGTATTAGTCCAAGCTTAACTTAAATTAGGACTTTATTAATGGGCTTGTCCCATGGGCATTCTTTTTAATTTATTAACTTAATTATTCTAGTGGGCTCCCCTTTAATTGATCTAATGGGCTAGAAATTTACTTTAGGTCCATGGATTAAAATAAAAAGGCTAAATAAGAATATGCATGCTTAAAATCAGTAAATGAGAGTAGGAATTAGAGATGAAAAAATTAGCACGTGCATCATACGTGTAAAAATCGAAAAATGCATTTTTAATTTAAATAAAAATGTGGGGTGTTACAACACTCCCTCCTTAGAATAGTTCTGTCCCCGGAACTATATTTAGGAGCGAGAAAAATACAAAGAAAGAAAATAAAAGTTTACAAAAATTTTAGTTAAAGAGTTCAGAGCGATCTTTCATCATCTTTTCTGCTGATTCCCAAGTGTCCTCAACAAATTGGTTCCTCCAAATGACTTTGACCATAGGTATTGTCTTCTTCCTCAAGACCTTTTCTCGACAATCCACGATCTCAATTGGGCGCTCATCATAGCTCAAATCCAGTTGCAAACCTTCAGGCACTTCTGGCAAATGATGACCCGGATCTGGGATATAGCCTCGTAACATGAACACATGAAAGACATTGTGCACTTGGGCCAACTCTTCTGGTAGTTCTAACCGATAAGTTGTCTTCCCAATTCTTTTCAATATCTTATAGGATCTAATATATCTCGGGGCTAATTTTTCTCTCCTTCTAAACCGAATCACCCCTTTGGTCGAATACACCTTCACAAGGACAAAGTCACCTTCATCAAACTCCGGTTCTCTCCTTCGGTTGTCGGCGTAACTCTTCTGCCTGCTTTGCACGTCAACCAACCTCTTCCTGATCAGCTCGATCTTTACTGAGGTCTGCTGCACAATCTCTGGTCCATACAGTTGCCGCTCTCCCACTTCATACCAACAAGCCGGTGTTCTGCACTTCCTACTATATAGAGCTTCATATGGCGTCATCCCAATGCTCGCTTTGAAACTGTTGTTGTAGGCAAATTCCACAAGAACTAAATGCCTCTCCAAACTACCACTGAAGTCCAACATACTGCATCTCGACATATCTTCTAGTACCCTGTTGACTCTCTCAGTCTGCCCATCAGTTTGAGGATGAAAGGTTGTACTGAAATCAGTCTTCGTCCCCAAAGCTGCTTGGAGACTCCTCTAGAAATGCAAAATAAAGCGTGCATCTCGATCAGATACTATTGATAGTGGAACTCCATGAAGCCTCACAATCTCATCAACATACAACTCTGCCAGCTTCTCCATAGATCAAGTAAGCTACATTGCTAAAAAGTGAGCCGATTTGGTAAGTTGGTCCACTATCACCCAAATTATATCATTGTCCCTGGAACTCTTAGGCAAATCTGTGATGAAGTCCATGCTGATACAATCCCATTTTCACTCTGGAATGGGTAATGGCTACAACAAACCTCCAGGCTTCTAATTCTCTGCTTTGACTTGCTGATAAACTGCACACTTGGCCACAAACTCTGCCACATCTCACTTCATCCCTGGCCACCAGAAACATAGCTTTATGTCCTTGTACATCTTGGTACTCCCGGGATGCATAGACAATAAAGTAGCATGCGCTTTCTGAAGAATACTCTCCTTCAGTTCCGCATGATCGGACACACACAGTCGCTCTCCAAACCATAATACTGCATCCTTGACCTGAAACTCAGCCAACCTTCCAATGCCAACTTGTTCTATCATCTCCTGGATCTTTGGATCTGTCTTCTGTCTGTCGATGATTTTGTCTCTCAAAGTAGGTTGAATCCCTAATTGAGATAAGGAAGCTCCCCAACCTTGCAAAACCACTTCAATTTCTGCTTGATCAAGCTCCTCTGCCAACTAAAGAGTTGTGATTAGCTGAGATAAACTGCACTTCTTGCTGAGCGCATTAGCCACAACATTGGCCTTGCCCGGATGGTATTTGATATCAGGTCGGATGTCCTCTAACAATTCCAACCATCTCCTCTGCCTCAGATTCAGGTCCCTCTGTTGATAGATATACTTCAGACACTTGTGATCCATGTACATGTTGACCTTCTCTCCGTACACGTAATACCTCTACTGCTTCAAAGCAAAAATGATTGCTGCCAGCTCCAAATCATGGGTTAGGTAATTCTTTTCATGGGGTCTTAGCTGTCTAGACCCATAAGCTATTACCTTTTCCTCTTACATCAGCACACAGCCCAAACTGCGATGGGAAGCATCGCTATAGACGTCATATTCGACTCCTGCTCTTGGTAAGGCTAAAATGGGAGCGGTAGTCAATCTTTCCTTTAACTCTTGAAAACTGGCTTCACACTGCTCCGACCATTTGAAACTCACATTCTTTTTTGTAAGCCCTGTGAGTGGCACAACTATCTGAGCGCAGCCTTGAATGAACCTTCTCTAATATCCAGTCAGGCCCAGAAAGCTCCTAATCTCTTTCACTGTGGTCAGTCTTGGCCAATCTTTCACAGCTTCAATCTTCTGCAGGTCAGTAGCCTCTCCCTCCTTAGAAAGGATGTGACCCAGGAAGGCGACTTCGATTTTCCACAAGTAATATTTGGATAACTTCGCATACAGCTGATGCTCCTGTAGCTTCTTCAGAACCTCTGCTAGGTACTCGGCATGCTCCTTCTCTGACTTGGAATAGACCAATATGTCGTCATTGAATACAATGACAAAAGAATCAATGAATGGCCGCAGAACTTTGTTCATCATGTCCATGAAAATAGCCAGTGCATTTGTGACTCCAAATGGCATGACTAGAAACTCATAGTGACCATGCCTAGTTCGGAAAGCCGTCTTGTGCACATTTTCTTCTTTCACTCGAACTTGGTGATATCCTGACTGCAAGTCTATCTTGGAGAAAACTGCTGCTCCTTGTAGACGGTCGAACAGATCATCGATTCGAGGAATAGGATACTTGTTCTGCACTGTAACCTTGTTCAACTCTCTGTAGTCGATACACATCCTCATTGATCCATCATTCTTCTTCACCAAAAGAACTGTGGCTGCCCACGATGATGCACTTGGCCTGATGAATCCTTTGCTCAACAATTCTTCGATCTGCTTCTTGATCTCATCTTGCTCAACTGGTGCCATTCTGTATGGTGCCTTGGAAATAGGTGCACTTCCCGGTTGAACAGTGATGCTGAACTCTATATTTCGATGAGGGGAAAGCCCTGGTAGATCATCAAGAAATACAGCTAGAAAATCTCGGACAACTGGGATCTGCTTCACTTCTTCTGGAACTTTCTGCTTTAACAAAGCTGCTACCAACTACTTACACTTCCTCTTACCTTGAAATGTAACTATTGGTCCCCCTAGAGTCTTCACCACAACTTCTTTGCTCTTGCATTCAATAGTGGCACTGTAAACTAACATCCAGTCTATGCCAATAATAATGTCGACTTCCAAAACTGCCAATTCAATGAGGTCGATGCCAAAGAGCCTGCCTCCGATTTCAAGATCACACCCTTCATAGTATCGATCGGTAGTCAACTTTTCTCTTGAAGGAGTAGCCACAGATAGAAATTTACAAGGAAAAGTTTTAGGTTCAACTCCCAATCGTTTTGCAAATGAGGATGACACAAAAGTGTACGATGATCCCGTATCAAATAAAACTGATGCTTTTATTCCATTTATTAGAATGTCTCCTGTTACATAAGAGTACTCTCATTACATAACATTTATTACACAAATGGAAAAAGCAACAAAACAACTAGGGTTCATCTTCCATACCCGTGATGACATTGTCTACGTCATCAGCATCTGCCTCGGTCAAGGCGAATAATCGTCCCTACCTGAACTACTTCTACCCTGGGTTGGACTGCTGCTGACTCGATCCTCCCTGCTGAAACTGAGCGCAAATAGACTTGTAGTGGCCCTCTTTGCCACACAGAAACAAGTCTTAATCGGCTTGGTGCACCCAGTAGATATGTGGCCTGACTCTCCACATTTGTAACAAGTGGGTACCCTTCCTGCCACTACAACAGCATTTGCTCCAGTTGGTTTGAAGCATTGTGCTGGGGGATGACTCCTGAAATCACTTGGCATTGTAGGCCTTTTGCCCAAGCTCCAATTGTTCCGCTTGACTTGCACAGCTTGGAACTGGTTCATGTCTGACTCAGTTGCAGCGGCCCTTCTGACAAGCTTCTCGAATCTGCGGATGCCCAGGGGTTTCATCCGGGATCTCAGACTTGGCCTCAACCCTTGTTCAAATTTGTGCACTTTCTTGGCTTCATCTTGTACCAATTCAGGCGCGTACCTGGAGAGCTGGTTGAACTTAGTCTCATATTCCTGTACCGACATACTGCCCTGTTACAAGCTCAGAAATTCCATTGCCTTCTTTTCCTGACTGTCCATTGGAAAGTAGTGACTCCTGAATTCATCAAGAAACTCCTCCCAAGTAAGTTGTACACTGCCCAAAGTCCTTTTTAGCGATTGCCACCAAACACCCGCATCATTTTCTAGTTGGATGGTGGCCAATTTCATCTTGCTAGCCTCCGGGGTTTCTAGTACATCAAAAATTGTCTCGATCTGTCTGATCCAGTCATCAATTGCATCTGGATTTGCCTGTCCTTCGAATACAGGTGGCTTTATTCTTTTGAACGATTTAACCAACCTGATCGCCTCGGGAATTTGCACAGCTGGCCCTGGTCCCCTATTTCCAGCAATGTTTGTGGTGATAGCATTTAGGGTCTGGTAGACTCGAGCTAGTTTGGTCTCTAGATCTAGCCCATTCTCACCGTTTTTCTCTTCGCCATTCATGATCCTTTGTGCCATTTCTGAGTCATAAACACTAGTAGAAAATGCTACAGTCGCAATAGAAATTTTTCTTGTAGAAGAGTACAATTCCATGGTTAGTGTACAATTGTAAGGGATTTTTATTCATTCCCTTGTAATTGTGCTGTTGCGAAATCTCTCCTGGTTAATGTACACATTCGCAACAGAATTTTAACTATCCCTTGCGAACAGTAGCCACAACAGAATATCTACAATGGAAGTTATATCTTGCTATCCACATATATAAGAGAATATCTAGAACAAATTCGGCTCTTGCAAGTGTATTTTAAAAGGGATTTTTCCCGTTGCTGATGAACTATTGCTACAGAGATCTGAAAGATACTGATTCCCTTGTAATTGCTACCTTGCGAATGCAATTGCACACATTTTTTCTTCATTACTGATTATATTTGAATGGCTTAACCAAATTTACAAATTAAAACAATGTATTTTTACAATGAAGAATATATAATTATTTCATATATTGATTCACACAATTATATGAAAAAAACACAATAATGCAAAATAAGTTTGAATATTATATAATTCAGAACCTTCTCATTACAAAATTTTTTGTTTGTTTCATAGTGCCAAAATAACAATACATTCTAAAAGAAAAGATAAGTTGTGAAACTCCAAGAAACAAAATAAAATGTTTTCAAAATAACTTTTAACCCGCTACTGCTTCCATGTATCCCCAACTTCACTTTTCACGTAAGGTCTTCTGCATGTTCCTCATTAACCACTGTCTCATAGTCATCGCCACTACATATAGACTACATGAAAAAGAAACAATACAAAATTAGAACTCGTTATTCAATATATATAGATAATAATATATTATCCAATTGAGGCAATTAAATATATGGCTACCTCTTGTCGTATTTGACTATTGGATGAGTCGATAGTAGTATTTTCCAACCTTTGTTTCAAGGCTTCCATCTTATCAGGATGCAGCTCACAAAAGAAGTCCATAAGAACTTGATTTTGTATTGCCAACTTGTCACACTTTTTGAACAAAGATTTAACAGTTGATTCTTCTTGTGAAAAAAAAAAACTTAATTTGAAGGTTATAATTTTGTAGATTTAATTGGAAGGAAGAGAAAATGAGAATTTTAATGTTTCTCTTACCAGCTTATGCTCCGTCTGTGCATACGAACTTGATCCCAAGTGATAATCAAAATCATTTGATAGTCGATTTCTGCTGCATTGCAATGATTTTTTCTGCGAAAGTTTACAAATAAGTAAAAATTCTTGTACTTTTTTTACTTCATTCTTGAAATAAATGGTCTTCTAATCAGGTATTCAACCATAATCAAGTATACAACCATAAAAAAGTCACATTGTTAGGAATGATTACTTGAATTCTTTGACTAGTCTGAATGAGGGATATTGAACTTTCTATAGTGGGATATGAGATTGAAGTATCTGATATTGCTAGAACCAGGCAATGATCATCTGTGAAAGCTGCCCTATCTCACACTCAAGCTCACCATCAATACCCACCAAATAGGAAAAATAGAAATCTCACTGCAATTGTTCTAAGAAATTGCAAGTGTAGTGCATACCTTTCCCTCCGGAAGAGAGATGACTGACTCTGGACCTGAAGTATATATTATCGAATGGTCTACAAAGCATTTCAAAACTTAGAGTCCGCAGATTTCAAATTCAACACAATGAAAGAAAATGGCACTGAAATGAATGTCCGTATACACACCAATAAATGCGCTCATCCATGTCAAGCCCCGTTGGTAAGATATCATAAGCAATCATTTTATTTCCTAAGCAAAAGATGGAAAATCAGGATGAACATGTAAGGTGACAACATTTTGCAGACTTCCAAATAAACCTGGAAATTTGCAGCATTTTAATCAACATGACATAACCAGGATTACCTTGAATCATCAAAGATTTGCTGGTCTGGCCCTATACCAAAGATTTGCTGGTCTGGCCCTGTACTTGTGGCTTGCTTTGTCCTCTTCAACTTCTATTTTGCATTAAGTATTGCTTGTGTTTCTTTTGCACTTACCATACTTTGAAAAACAAGTTAGACGACGTACATTTTGGATACTTCAATAATGTGGAATATAATCATGTAAACTCATGTAGCACAAAAAGCTAGTGGATTATGTTTGTATTTCGATCAAGACACTTACTTTTCTCGCCGTGCAGATCGTAGAAAAAATGTGCTAAAAATCCATCAGAAGCGCTCTTCTAGCAGAGTAAGTTCATCTTTCTAATTTGTGTATAGTAACACAGTTTGTTTTGAAATGTCTTTTTGCTTTAACATTACTAGGCTCTTTTATTATGAATTAAGATATACCAACCCACATAAGCATCCTGGATTATTTTTGCTTTAACATTACTAGGCTCAAAGTAATGTTAGCGTGATCACTTTTCCATCCAGCTATCACATTACTCCCTCGACTGAATGATGTTACCATCTCAAATGTGTTTCCACCTGGTTAACTTCACCAGGTTGCTAAGCACTTGCAGCATTTCACACATAACTAAGAAAGCTTGATGCAGATAAAATATCTTCATGAGGGAATACTAAACATATATTTTCTTAAATAAAATTCAAATTATGCTAAAGGCTTTCAAAAACTAAAAACTTCCAGAATTTCCTTACAATCACCAAAGGCTTTTAAAAATGTTTTTCTTATACAAAGGAAACTGATTATACTATTAAGGGTAAATATGGTGTGCAAGTGTCTAAAGTGTTCTCATAATTTTTTGATGGTGTATGGTGTCATGCCAAACAATGATTTTTAGGAAACTGAGCGCCCCACTCAAAAAAGACTACCTGAAGAAGTTGAGCCATCATCTGGGAATCTTGCCGAACATGTTGTTGGAAGGCCCCAGGGTTTGTCGCTGACCCATCATGATTGATTCTTAGGTTGTTAGCAGGTGGCCTGAAATGTAGTAAAAACAGAAAATCACAATTAAGACTGAGAATACTCTGAATTTTATACAGCAAAAACTACACTTGAAATTTGTTCTTTACCAGATATTAAAAAAATTAAATGATTGTTAAGTTTCGCATATGTTGCTTACACAAACAACAAAAAACACTTGCTTTTGCTTTGAAATGTACAGTTCACTAAAATAATAAAACTATTGCAATATCTATACAAAAAATAATTGGCATGTTCTAGCATAATTTGTTGCATTAATAGTCAAGTTTTAGAGTGTTATGCATCTCATCTTGTTTGCATGAACGAAAAATTGACAAGTAGAAAGTTAAACGATCCAGCGCTAACTTTGGCTAGTGACCTTCTAAATCTTTTTTCTAACACCAAATCTTTAGTTTACTAGAAATGCTTGTTTTGCAAATATAGATGTCACAGTTTAACAACAATGATGAGCATCTACCCCAACATGAGTTTAGCATATGAGCAATATAATGATATAGAAGTCGGAGTTTGGCATATGAGCATCTACTCCATAATGGCATAGTGCAATAGAAAAGTTTATGGGTGCATTAAAAGTATGTTAAATTCCAATTGCAGCAATCTAACAATGTAACTGATTCTAAACTTTTGAATAATACTAGTGAAAACATAACATTGTACATTTAATACAACTGAAGAAAAGGGGACATACCCAGAGCTAGAGGCAGTCGAAACCATCATGATCATATCTCCTTTCGTTACACCAGTCGAACTCAACTTGTCTCTGTTACTCATCTCCTTTCCATTAAAATGCAGTTGTTGCTTATTCAAAGATACACTCATCTGCCAAAAATTCATGTCCAACATTATAAATAAATATTTTCTTATAAAAAATCCAATCAAGTTAAAACACCAAGGGGAAGAAAACTAAGGAAAACTGACATTGAAAAATCAAACCATCAAAATCTAATCTAAAATCCAACTTCACCAAATCAAATCATTCACCTCAAGTGTGCCCTAAATAGAAAGAAGAGAGAGAGGAAGAATGATATACCTGAGGACAGGTTGGAGGACGCTCGAGAGTCATTGGTGTGGAGGACGACGCAGCGATGAAGATGATGCGTGGAGAAGGAGGTATGGAGGATGAGGAGGTAGGGAGGAAGAGGTGACAGGGAGGATGAGGCGTGGAGGAGGAGGTTTTGGTTTTGGGGGAGGAGGTTTTGGTTTTTTTCCTTCATTTTTTCCCTTCTGTTTTGGATCGGGAAAAGATGAGGGTTTTGATTGTTTTTTTTTCCTTTTTTGTCCGCTCAATATTTGAGAAGTATGGGTATCTTTTTAGCATCAAATTGTTGAGCGGTAAAATTATGTGTAAAGCATGTGTTCATACTTAATTTATTTTAAAATTTAAATATTTTATTTCTACTTTGGTAATGGAATATTGTTTGTTACAATTGTTCCCTTGTAATTATCAACACCTGCAACAATTCAATAGAATCTCTTGCGGATATTAAAACATTTGCAATGGATGAGTTTGTTGTGATTAATTTATTGTTGATGGTAGCACCAAAAAGGAATTTTTTGTGTTTGCAAATAATCCATTATTATTGCAAGGTTTTCTACTAGTGAAAATTCATTATTAATCATCATAAATAACACAAATAACATTGCTTCAATAAAATTTATTCATTCTAAAATTTTAAACTCTTTATTCAGAAAGAAAAACTTTGTCCCAATACATCCATTACATCTTTTAATAAAAGACATCCTAGATTCTACGGTTTCTCTTGGCTTCTCTGAGCTCTTCCCGTAGTTCTTGGATTTTCTTCTGCAAATCTTCAAATTTCTGCTATAGCTCTTCCTTGTCCCAGCGAGTGATATGATCCAACTTGGCGAAGTGCTGATCATTCACGTGATAGACCTTGTTGAGTTCGCACACTAGAAAGCTCAGCTCCTGAATCTGCTCCTTATCCTGTGCCCGTTGTGATTCCAAGTGGTTAACTCTCTACTTTTGAGCGTCCAATTCCCATCGAAGAGAAGCAACAATGTCATTTAGGTTATCTAGAACGAGTTCTTCGTCCGAGGATTCTTCGGGAAGGTCAGGCGGAGGTGGAGTGATCTCCCTAGACTCGGGAAATTCTTCTTCTATCTCAAATGGTTCTTCTTCTTCCTCTTCCTCTGGTTCTTCTTCTTCTTCCACTGGCTCTTCCTCTTTATCCTCGAAAGGAACAAACCAATGCGCCTCATTCTGGAGATCATGCTGATTGGCCATTTTATAGGGAAAAGAAGGAGAAAATGTCATCTCATAGAGAAACACAAACATAAGTTTACACGCTAATGTCCATTCTAGGGTGTCGTTCCTTATAAATTTGTACTACTTGTGAAGCCTGCTATGATACCATCTGTAACGCCCCGAATTCCAAATAAGACCGAATTCGAGATTTCACAGGATCTTTACTTCACTTCGTACAATTTTACAAGGAAATTAAAACTTTTCAACATACATCAGAGTTCTTTACATTTTGTTTTACACAGCGGAAGAATAAAAGAGATACAACATTGAAAAATAAAATACAACTTATACAACTTTATCAATATAAGTTATCAACTGCATCATAACATCTTTATTTCTTCATAAACAGTCCATTACCTGCATATTAAGCTATGGGCACGTCAGTCACTGATAACTGACGAAAATGTTATACTCGGCCATCCTCTCTATGCTGTACATATAACGATTTCATACTTTAACAAACCATAATAATTGAATGAACAATAAAGTGTCAAAAGTGATTTTTCTAAACATGCAAGTGTATGCAATGCCTAAATACCTAATGCATATACTAGGATGACACTAATGTATACTTGTTCGGATTTTATGCATCTCATACTACATAGGTCCGAGGGCAAGTACCTACGTACTCCACATTTAAGGGTTCGATCCCTCGCCATGAAAACTACACAGTAATAAGACAAGGTTTAGATTATTCCAAGAATGTTGGGATTCTTCACAAAATGCCCATCATAATGAACTACAATTGCATTTACCATCCTGTTATAAAAATTTAGTAAACATATTGTCACTAAATATGCATAATTACAATGAAAATCTCTACAAATTTAAGAAATGGTCCCCTCCCCCAACACGAACGATCAATTTTAAGATAAAATTTCCTATTAAAAATATGTACAAATTCAACCAATTCCCCATTCAAAAACCATATTTATAACTTCATTCAGTGGGACCCAAAATAATATCGATAGAGATTACTCTAATTAACCAATTGTGTGTTACCTGATATAGAAATACTGTTGAAATTGTACGATTGCGTCTCCTCTAGCCTCTTCCAAAGAGACACGGGGACTTCAACAGAGAGCAAGATTGATGATTTCGAGTATGATATGGTCTTCAGATATCGAATTGGGGGTTTATGGTTTGAAATTTTAAGATTTAGGGTTCGGGATTTGAGGTTTTACGTTTCAAATTTCGCATTCAAAACAGCCACTTTCAATTTCGGTAGGGAAGAGAAAGATAGCGATCAAAAGGTTCAGACAAGGGTGGGGAGCGAGGTAGTCAGAGAAAGAGAACGGGAGATAGAGAATAGGGAGGAGAGTGAGCAGGATTTAAGTGAATAAGTGATTAGAATATGTTAATTAAGGGGATATTTAAATAAGGCCATTTTGATCTTTTCACACTCACTTTTGGCGTTTTTGTACGGGTTTTGATCACGTTTCACAGTTGGGGGGGTTTATTGCTTTGACCAATAGTTTAGGTGGTTTGCCGCTTTGACCTCATAGATCATGGGTATTTTTCGCTTATTACCCTTTAAAAAATAATTATCTACGACAGCATTTATTGTAAAGCGTTGGTATAGGCTCATTTTCAGCTGCATATAATGAAGCCTATACCGGCGTTTCTAAACGCCGGGATATGTCAGATTTGACTTTTTTTTCAAATTAATCACAACATTTTAGTTTGGGCATCTATCCCGGCGTTTTTAAAAAAAAAATGTCAGGATATGTATTCTCTGTTTTTTGCAATTTGATTCAGATTTTCAAATTAAAAATACAGATAATTAATCACATATTAGAAATAACTGTAATCACATCAAATTTGAATGCTCAAATCCTAAAATCAATAATAATAACATAATACACAACCATAAAATCACAGACCACAATAAACAACTATTCAATAGAAAAATAAATGATTTAACATATTTAAACTGTCATACAGAGAGTTACAAATTTATAAGTTGTACAAAACATAGTTTTTACAAAATATAAATAAAGTTCCGACAAAACATAAGAAAAATAAAGTCCAACTCTTCAAAACTAGGGCAAGGGAGTCTCTTCGTGTGGCCCGGTGTTTCTTCCATTCACATCGGTATTTCACCATGTTGTGCGTGTGTGATTGGAAACTGATGGTATTCACTGGCCCTGTATAATGCACAATATTGGCGAAAATAAATCAACATGAACTATAATAAAAGAAGACTGAGATAATCCTTCTTGCAACTTCCCTTTCAACTATCACTGGTGCTGGTTTTGTTTCAGTTTGGAGTAGACTTGCTGTTGCTTTCTTTTTCATGTTGGCTAAAACATTCATCTTCAGAATAATTATTGTGAGCATATATTTGCATTTGATGTGATCAATTATTAGTTCTTCAAGTAAAATGTCAGAAACTATATGCATAGAGTTATCTTTATTTCATAAAAGGAAATAACTTTTAAATCCCTTTTGTATTATACTCAGTTTCAGAATTGTGGACATCCTTATACTTTACAGCTCTTATGTACCCAAAATAAGACAATGTTCACCTATGTAAGTTATATATGATATCTAACTTAAATTCGTAATATATTTCTAATAGGGTTGTAAAGCTGTATAAATCATAAATTAGTTGTATATCCACAATTCTAAACAAAGTGGGAATAGAAGTCCATTATCAATTTGGGCTACAAAAACAATTTTGCTTTTTTTTTTTTGCTTGAGAAAGGTGGGATATGCCCACCCACTGAAGTGAGAATATAACTTCCATCCACAGCAACTGAACTAAGAAAGAGAAGGGCTCCTGTACTTTAATTTCTTAAGGAAATCCTAAGTGTATCATTTAAAAGTATACAATGTTGTTGTTCAAATAAAATGTTGTTAACCTAAATCTACCCACTTTAACAAGCTTCAAGTCTACAGAAACAGAAACATAAGAACAAATCCATACTAAAGCTTCTCTATACTTGCATTAGTACTATCTAATCGAAAGAAATTAAACTATCGCAAAATTAATATTACTTACTGTTCCATGTATTGGATTCTCGGCATTGAGATTTTGTTGGGAGAGTAAAGAAGCAAGCAGATCTTTTAGGCCTTTATTCTCTTCCTGCATCTTGTACACGCCGGGATATGATGGATGACCGGAGGTAGATGTACGACGACCAAATACCTGTGATCCAACACATTTCCGATATACATTAGTCTCGACTTCCACTTGATGATGGTAAAAATCGCAGCAGATCAAAGCCGTACGATTCCTACACAGATATCAAAGCATCCACAGGCAGATTCGCCATTGCAGGCCTCTTTTATAGGTTTGGGCCCACTCCAAGACATGGGCTTCTCCCAAACCCATAAAAAGTGACAGACTAGGCCCACTAGGAGAGACACCCAGCCCATACAGCCTAGGAGTCAAATCTCTTATCCCATAATGAGGATATCTTATCTCTTGAAGGGAAGAGACATGAAAGAGATAAGGTAGTTAAATCGATCTAACGGACACAAATTAATCTCTTGGAATGTCTCTCAGACCTATAAATACCCCTTCCCCTTTTTAGTCAGAAGGTAATCAACAATTTGCCAGTTTTCACTCTCTGACTCTCTCTCTTTTTCTAGTTCTGACTTGAACGTCGGAGGGTCTGTCGCCGGGACCAACCCCCGGTGTTTCAGACTTTTTATAGGTCCATCGGCCGCATCAGCAACCGTCAGATTCAGATCATGGTGATCAATCAACGATCCAGATTCATTCTCAGGAGCTCTAACCGACTTTAACGACCAAGGTCACAAGTCAACTTCGTAGTAGTTTCCTTCAATTATTAACTCACTACCTGTTTGTTCCCACACTGAAATAAGCAGCAACACCACTTACAAACTAAATTCACTCTAATTCAAATCCAAATGTTAATTCCAACTTACATGTGAGGGTGTTGGTCCCAATTCCATTCCCCGCACACAACCAGGATGCTCTCTCCCCCCTCACATCGGAGATAGCTTCACGCTGGAGTGTTAGTGGATCTGCTGATGAAGACGATGACCTCTCCGCAATCAGCACTCTAGCGTCCTTCTGCAAAAGAGAGCAAAGACAACATTAATATTAATAAATTACTTCTAAAATTAAACACCAATTGAAATTAGTTTGAAAGTTTCATATTTACTATTATCAGGGCTGCAAACTCATCTCTGAAGGTCCCATCCTTACTCGTGTGGGTTATTTCAAAAAAATATACCTCACCAATGCTCTATCCCTCATTTGACGCTTCCAGCATATAAGTAAGATGCAGTAGCTAAATCATATAAAGAAATAAATGGGCCAAAATGATTAAAATCATTTTAAAAAAATCATGTAAAATGAAATATTCTTTACCAGCTCATCTTGAACAAAGGCAAAGCTGTTGCTCCCCGTAGTGTGCTTCACCTTCATCTGCCTTCGGCTGCTTAGACCAATTTCAGCTTTCCTCTGTACAATATGATAATCAGAATATATGTTTATGTTTACCAAAATCAATAAAATATATCATAAAGGAGATATTAAACAATGAAATATGATTACCTTTCCAGTATTAGATTTCTAATAATTGACAAGAAATTGTCAATCTTGTGCAGTCACGCACTCGAGTACCGACCTCGCATTTTCCGCCTCAAACTTCTCCTCGTCATAGACTTCCCTTTTAAGAAGCTCTTCTGATCCCTCCATTTCTTCGAAACAGATTTATTCACCCATTCATCAAGAGCGTCAGGGATTGCAAACATTTGCTGCAAAATAATATTAATTGAATATATATAGTACTATCACTTAAAAAAAACAATAGTAAAAAAAGATAATTAAATCAAGTTATAAAGTACTAATTCAAATGTTCTAACCATTCTAAAGGGAAAGCAAATGAAGATAGTATAAGCAGTGCAATACCCCAATAATTAATTTACATTGCATACATCAATATAATTCCGTGACTATATATATATAAACTAGATTTCCCCGTGGGTACGTGCCTACGACACGAACGATACAACATATGAAAAGTTTTGTAAACAGTAAATCAACAATTATATAGCTCAAGTTTGAATAGTATGACAATAATTAGTTGTAAACAATAATTAGTTATAAATTGGGGTAGAAAAATAAGTGTATATATATATATATATATATATAGAGAGAGAGAGAGAGAGAGAGAGAGAGTGAGAGAGAGAGAAATAATTAAATAAATAAAGGAGTTGTTTTGAATTTTGGGGGGGAACTTTTGGGGGAGGGAAAATGTGTTTTGTAAGGTTAGATTTGGGCCTTTGATTTTGGGCGGATTGAAGGAGAACTACTTGATAGCTTTCTTTGTGTTTTATTATATATACTAGATTTGCCCGTGGCCACATGCCTACGGCACGTCTTCATAATGATACAACATATGAAAAGTCTTATAAACAGTAAATCAACAATTATGTAGCTGAAGTTTGAAGACTATGACAATAATTAATTGTAAATAAAAGTCCATGTTTCCATTAGTATATGGTTAAAAATAATTATAAATTGGGGTATAAAAATCCATGTTTATATATATATATAGGGATATGCTCAGTTTTCACGGGTTTGGAAAACAGCGATCTGAGCCATCGGATCGATCATGATCGTGATCGATGGCTCAGATCTGCCTCCCCATAACCCGTTTCAATTGTTGAGCGGAGGGTTATTTTGGGAATTTCGTCCCAAATAACTCTTCGCTGAACAGATTCTAAAAAAAATAATATAACCTAGGCCATTGTTGGGAACAACGGCCTAGGTTATAAAAAAATGAATCATAGGCCGTTGTTTGGAACAACGGCCTTGTTTTCAATATTTATAACCTAGGCCGTTGTTGGGAACAACGGCCTAGGTTATAAAATTTCTATAAAAATTTATAGAAATTTTATAACCTAGGCCGTTGTTCCCAACAACGGCCTAGGTTATAAATATTGAAAACAAGGCCGTTGTTCCAAACAACGGCCTATGATTCATTTTTTATAACCTAGGCCGTTGTTCCCAACAACGGCCTAGGTTATAAATATTGAAAGCAAGGCCGTTGTTCCAAACAACGGCCTATGATTCATTTTTTTTATAACCTAGGCCGTTGTTTCCAACAACGGCCTAGGTTATATCATTTTTTCAAAACGAATCAGGCGAAGAGTTATTTGGGACGAAATTCCCAAAATAATCCTCCGCCACTTAAGTCATATAGGGTGATGGGCGGGCTCGATCTGAGCCGCTGATCGCGATCATAATCGATCCGATGGCTCAGATTCGTGTTTTCCAACCCGTGAAAACAAACCCGTTTTCAACTGAGCATATCCCATATATATATATATATATATATATATATAGAGAGAGAGAGAGAGAGAGAGAGAGAGAGAGAGAGAGAAATCTTCGGTTGCACACTACTTTGGTGAACACTCCGTGAACACTCACGAAATACAGCACCTATGACAAATCCGAACCGCTCTTATTGTTCTATATACCTTAGATAGTCTAACAATAAAAAATCAATTAATTTGAAATTCATTTGTCCATGATTTACATCATCACAAAATTGTAAGGCTGAAAAATTCTAACAGCATGATGGATAGGCAAATGAACTTCAAATTACTTGATTTTTTATTGTTAGGTTATCTTAGGCATATACAACAATATGAGCGGTTCGGATTTTTCACAGGGTCTTTATTTCATGAGTGCTCACCAAAAGTAGTGTACAACCGAAAGGGACTATATATATATATATATATATATATATATATATATATATATATATAGAGAGAGAGAGAGAGAGAGAGAGAGAGAGAGAGAGAGAGAGAGAGAGAGAATTAAATAAATAAATAAGTTGTTTTGGGGATTTGAATTTGAGTTTTGGGGGAAAACTTTTTGGGAGGAAAATGTGTTTTGTAAGGCTAAATTTGGACCTTTGATTTTGTTGGAGATTTGAATTTGAGTTTTGGGGAAAAACTTTTGGAAGGAAAATGTGTTTTGTAAGGCTAGATCTGGACCTTTGATTTTGGGGGGATTGAAGGAAAGCCACTAGATAGCTTTCTTTGTGTTTTATTATATAGATATAGAACATACAGTAACTTCGTAAGAAGCCATCTGACTGTACTAAGCGTTTATATATCAGATGTTATTGGATGCCAGTGCAAAGGTGAATGTGTTGATCCGAGGATTTGCTCTGTGCGAAACTTAATCATGAAATTTCAAAATTGGTTACTTATGTATGTGATAAATTCCTCCTGCTTCATAACATATTATCAAAGTTTTAGGAAGTTGCATCCATCAACAGACTTGACACATTACTACATCCAACTCATGCATATAGATAAACCACACTGTTTATATAATCAAGACAAACAAGCACGCATGCGCAGCACATACACAGGGAAATAGAACCTCTTTTGTTCTGGAGTCAACTCAATTAAGCCACTTCATACTTCATAGATGATGAATAATTACAATGTAATGCGTGATTTTTTACTCACAACTGTCTGCAGTACTTCGAAGAAAATTCATGTTTTAACATTCAAGAGGAACTAGCATATGTATGGAAGAAAAAAAAAAACACGAGGGGAGTCAGACAGAAATTATTGTTATCTCCTGGAATTCTAAGGATTTATAACTTCAGTATGCAAAATTACTGATACTGAATCCTAGACATGTTCCTCCCCTACTACAAAGTTCACTTATCAAATCTCAACTCTCCATATCTAACTGTATCCAAATCCAACCATGGATGGAGCCTTGCCCTCAGCTATTTATCAATCCATCAAATATCAATTAAAGAAATATGGATCAGTCAGTTATATTATAATAATAAAGTTTATTAGATAAAGTAAAGACCAATTCAAGTAAGAAATAACTGATATGTTTTAACTTTGCTAACAACCCAAGAGATGTCTTTAGTTATAACTGATATGTTTTAACTAGTTGATAAACACCTCCATGATAAAGGTGCAAAATTGCTAATGAGGAGCAAAACAAATTTGGAGCTATTTTTTGTTGTGTGGTCTATTTTTTGTTTCCGGCGCATTCAGGTCCCCTGCCTAAAAGGAGCAAAGTGATGCTGACATGAGCAGTGATGTTCAAAAAATACTTCAGTAGGCAAATCATAAATTTAAGGAAAACATAAGTGTGCACAATCACTGAACAAGAGATATATACTATATATACTACGGGAATTACCTATGCACTTCACATAAAATTTCAAAGAAGATAAAACTTTTTCCATTTAGAATGATATTAGATTTATGCATATGTCGTTACTTATTAGTGCAAACAATGCACATGAAAAACTAAAAATAAATTTTATAGAATCTAAACAAGGTTTGAACATAAACTCTAGTTTGTTCCATGAGTCTATGTACGAGTGACTAAATTCTCAGTACATCAATTAATTTTGACAATTCATACTGTTAAGAATGTAATACGTAATCAAATTTAATAATCCATTTTGTACGCAGTCAAATTTAATAATTCATTTTGTACAATCTGACCAATATATCGTATAAGCTTTATATTATAAATCATGAATTCATAATATTTGATACATGTATCAAATGATCATAAAATGAACAGATTTTCACCCATAGCTAATGCACACAATGATTTACTACATTTAGCTAAAAGAAAACTACGATTCACTACCAACAAGTCCTAAAACACATGGTCGCTATTTATACATTTTTCAGGATTTAGTGGAACTGTAGAACCTCATGAACAAAATAGATATACCAGTAGAATAGTGTGATTGCTGATGAGCCACAAGATCAGATTGCTGGTCCATGCCATATAATGAATATATTAGTAAATTATGCTAGAAGGTTGTTTATGGCTTACATTAGTAGCACACACTAAACAACAAAGGACATTTGCTATCATGCATTCGTTTTTGAATGTGCGAGTGGAAAGAAACAAATTTCCTTGGAATTGACTATCTTCGAGAATCAATCAAAACTAGGGCTTGATATGTCAATTCAGTCCATTATAGGATGCATTTGATGGTAACTTATTCTGGTTCGACTCCTATTAATAGCAATAAAACCCGAATACCTAATTGTAATTTTTAACACCCCCCCCTCCCTCCCGCCCCCCCCCCCCCCCCCCCCCCCCCCCCCGCACGATATAAGAGATAAAATAGTAATATACCTTAATTGCATCGAAGGCCATCGCCTTGGTCGTTGTTGGTACTTTCGACCAACTCTCGTAGTTTAAGAGAAGGATACGAGAATTTCTTGCAACTACACTACAGAATTTGCCAAGCTTACTACCGGCATCTCCAATTGGTTGATTGACATAGTTGATATTCACCAATATCTATTCATTGTTTGGGAGTTTCCATATTTTCTTCATCTTCGTCGGCCCCCTTGACCTCCTCGAGGTGGTGGGTGTGCTTCCTTCACCCACCTTGACTGTAGTAGCACTTGCATCCGCTGCCCCTCCAATCTCTTCCGTAGGATGCGGACTAGAAGGTCTCGTGCTAGGAGGCTCTATGGTCTCCTCTTGGTCGTGCACAATCCTAACCAACTTTTTCGTCGTTCTCGCCATATGTCACATGTTTAAAGAAAAAATCAGATTAATTATAAATAAATCAACAAAACGAACATATGGAAAATAATGACATTAAAACAATGAGCACTTAAAACAACCACAAATCATCACAATATACCAACAGTTATTAGCTTTTACGTCAAATAAAATTCTTTATAATAAGTTAAACATTAAGTTCCACTAATTAACGGTAGTGACATAAATGAAAACAACTGACACTTTGTCCATTTTGAAAAATATGAGTCAATCTGAAATTTAAGTTTCATAAATTAAAGCTCATATTCTTTAATTAAATTGACTAACAATTGTATAAAAAAATACATAAATATCTAAGCATACATCATATGTATTCATCTAATTTAGAGAATTAGGCAAACACTTTCATATACTCAACATATGTATTCATCTAACTAAGCATACAACTGTTTTGTTTAATAAACACATAGCAAAATAGATACCCAAAATTTAGTGAATTAGGCAAACACTTTCATATTCTCAAGATTGTAAAATAAACTTGGCTAATGCGACATCAACATTAACAAATTCCTACAATAAAAACATGCCTAAAACAATCAACACACGCATTCTCAAGAACAGAAAAAAAGTGATACATGCGCCTTAACTGCATTGTTATATTAGTTGCCCACATTAGCTATAACAAAGCATACAATATCAGTACTTTCATATATGATTCCATTTAACCCAAATTAAAACTAAATTTCTAATGTGCCGTATATATCAACAACTACACTAGACACTTATGCGAATAAAAAATTATCACAAATATTAGAATTAGATGATTAAATATTCGCGACAACCACATCAACCAATCTCAAATCCAGATATAACATCAACCAATCTCTCAAGTGACAAAACCCTAACTTTCCTACAGTGCAGCAACAATCCAATATTACCTAGTCGCTAAAGCAAATTCTTTCTAACAAACAGGTATATCATTGTGCCCATTCTTGAAATTGAAGATCCCTCTATATCTATCCCAATTCCTTATCATGTGAGCTGCAATTCCTTAATCAGTCACCATCTTGATCAGGGAAAAGAGCATCGGTGAAGGGGAAAGAGAGAGAGAGAGAGAGAGAGAGAGAGAGGGAGGGAGGGAGCTGGCGAAGTGAAATAGATGTGGCGAGGGCGTGGAGGGAGGGGCAGCGGCGAGGGGTAGAGAGCGTCGGGAGCAGCAAGCGGGAAACGGAAGGAGAAAGAATGCCGACGAGAGGAAATTTTTCCGACGGCGGCGGGGAGGGAGGGGCGTGGAGTTAAAGGCAGCGGCGACAAAACTAGAGATGTCGACGATATATCGACGGCGAGAGTATAGCGGCAGAAAGGAGGCCCGACGGCGAAGGATGAAGAGGCGGCAGGAAGGGAGGGCCGGCGGCGAATGGTGAGGTGGACAAATTCGGGTATAGAGAGAGAGAGGGGGGGGGGGGGGGGTTTAGAGATTTGGGGTTAGATAGGGGAGATTTGGGGGGAATTGTAAAGGTAGGACGGGAGCAATAAAAAAGTACTCTATCGCGGGCACTTTTCCACACAAACGTGGAGATATGTATTTTAATAAATAATAATAATAATTAATATTATTATTCCATTTTAAGTTGAATCTTACATACATTGAGTCCAAACTTACTTCTACAAGTTATATTAGGTTTTATGTGGTGAATCTTGACTTGTCCCAAAATTTCGTATTTTTTGAATGTTTTTTTTTTTGATGAAACGGATAGAGTCCTAGGACTCCAGCCATGCATTAATAAACAATATAATTACAGAGTGGGGTTTTACAAGCTGTAAAACAATACGACAAAACAAGGACAATAAATACATACACAAATGAGGAGGCTACACGGAACCCAGAAAACAGAACAATACAGCACACTAACTCATACTAACAAACAACAACAATCGCCAGTGGAGGGTAACGACCACGCACTAGGACCCATGGGATCTCTGCAGTCCGAGCCGCGATAGAGGGAGAATGACGCCAGGGGGAGATAGTTCCACTGTGCGGACTGCCAATAGTAGCGGTAACGGAGTACAGGAGCTGACACAAAAGAGGTGGCCAAGCCCCGAGCAGAAAAAGAGCGCCTAGGGTCAAAACTCCCCTCCTGCCAAGCCCCGCGACCGAAAGCAGGTCGTACCGGACTGAATCATCAACATCCAAACGCCGAACACGGCAAAACAACCAAGCTACTATCAGGTGAAAAACACTCAGAAGCTAGCTCAATATAGAAGCACAATAGCCAGCCAATAATCACCGCGAGACAGCAAGCGCAATAGGAACATGCATACCAAAAGATAATGAACACAACAAAACCGATAATAATCACAGCTAACAGGGTGCGCTAGCTATACTCCAACTAAACTCAATGACAAAGAGAAGATAGGAACGTAGAACAATCAGTCGATACTAAGGACTGATCAAAAAGAACGTAGAACAATCAGTCGATACTAAGGACTGATCAACAACAATCGCCGGATAGAGTCCGTATTTTTTGAATGTTATTTGTGCACTTTTCAATCGTTTCCCTCTCATTTTCAATAATCGGCCGCTTATGAAAAATTCCAACTCTTTAATTTTTAGCTTGGAATGTAAATACTTTGCTTATGAAAAATTAAACAGTTGTTGCTTCTAGTCATTAATAACTCTATTTTCACCAACGAACAAACCAATTTTTTTCCAAAATTCTATAAAATTCTAATAACAATTTTTTTACTGCTTATTTTGGTGTGGGAGTAAACATATAGTGAGTTAATATTTGATGGAAATTACTAAAAATCTGACCTTCGATCTTTGCCGTGAAATACAGTTAGAGCTCCTGAAATTGAATTTGGATCGTTGGTTGAACACCGTGATCTGGATCCGACGGTTGCTGATGCGGCCGATGGCCCTGCAAAAAGCCCGAAACATCGGGGGTTGGCCCTGGCGACAAACCCTCCGAAGCTCAAGTCAAAACCTGAGAGAGAAACTGTTGATTACCTTCTGACTAAATATGGGGGGGGGGGTATTTATAGGGCTGAGAAACAGCACATTAGATTGATATGAATGCATTTGATCAACTATGAATTCTTCCTTATCTCTTATTTGAATCTCCCTCTCAAGAGATAAGTTCTCCTATTTGAGGATAAGAGATTTGACTAACAGCCCTCATGGGCTGGGTCTCTCTCAGTGGGCCTAATCGGTCACTTTTTATGTGCTTGAAAGAGGCTCATGTCTTGTAGAGGAGCCTAGAGAAGGCCCGAACCTGTTAAAGAGATCCATTATGATTAATCTGCCTGTACAAGCTTTGATATCTGTGTTGGCATCATAGAGCCCTGATTTGCTTTGATTTTTACCATTATAATAATGCCTCCCACTCCCTGAAATTAATTTTCTTAGCTTTCGTGGAGTAGTACCCCTTATTTTTGGATTCTAGCATACAATCTTAGCTTTCAGGGTTCTTGAAGATACCTGAAGTTGATCAGTGGCTTCTGAAGGTAGATAATATTTTCCTGAAATTTTTCATATTTTTTCGAACTTTTTCCAAAATTTTCTGGATTTTTTAATAATTTTCCCAATTCAAAAATCATTTTTCAAATTTTATAATTAATAAACCCAATTTTAAATTATTTTTCACAAATTTTAATAAATTTTGCAAAATTAAATAGTCATTTTAGGATTATTAATTAATTTTTGAAATTAAAATGAATCTGTGGGATTTTTCTTGAATAATCTGACTTGGGCACGCTTATTAAAGCGATCGGAGTCGTTGATCAGGTGGTGGCTCACGTGCTGATTTGCTTGAACAGTTGTGATGAGAGGGATTTGATGAGGGGGTCACATGGTGACATCAAGGACATCAATCGCACCCCAACTCGTCTGCTAAGTGGGATCAGACGGCTGTGAAGAGAGCGAAGGGGAGATTGCAGGCATGGCAAGATCTCCGTCGTTCATCAAGCTTTCGCTCGGGTTTTTGAAAGATCGAACGGCCTACGCTGCCCACGGAGACCCCCTACCACTAGACCTGGCAATCTTGACCCGTGACCCGTGGGTACCCACGGGTGTACCCGTACGGGCCGGGTACGGGTAAGGAAAATTTTGAAAAAAAAATGAGCGGTTACTTTTTTACCCGGCCCGTGAACCCGCGAGTCGGGTCGGTTATACCCACGGGTACCCGTGGATACCCATGTATTTAAATAAATTAAATTAAATTAAATACTCATCAACTTGAGTTGTAATTTATTTGAGTGTGTTGAGTTTGAATTTTATTTGGTTTCATTGTTTTTAATGTAATTAATTTCAAGACTTTAGAAACTTGTCATATGGTTTCATTGTTTTGATTTTGCAATTGTATTTTTGATTATGTTTAAAGTTTGTTTAGACTCAATTATGTTTGTATACTTTGAAAAATAATTGCTCTTTCTTTTCATGATTGGACAAATTATTGCTCTTTTGTCTTTGTTGATGAAATGATAAATTGAAATGCTAGTTGGATTTTGAATGTTGATATATATATTTATTTGAACAAGAAGCATAAAAAAACAACAAACAAAAGGCTTGTTAAATTATCGTTCTTGATTCCTGATTACATTTCTTGTTGTTTTAGTTATTCAATTTTATATTTTACATTTTTTAAAAAAATGATAGCATGTTGCAAATGTTTTTAATCAATTATTCAATTAAAATAAATTTTTAAATTTTTTTAAAAAACCTCAAAACAAACTCAAAATAAACAATGAAATATTGGCGGGTACCCATGGGTACTTGTGGGTACCCGCGGGGCGGGGCCGGGTTGGAAAAAAACTTTAAAAAAAATTGCGGTTACTTTTCGACCCGGCCCGTTAGACCCGTGGGTCAAGCAACCCGTACCCATGGGTATCCGACCCGGCCCGTTTGCCAGGTCTACCTACCACCACCGATGACTTGGCTGAGCTATGAGCATTGAACTTGGCCGAGCTACGACGCTTGTACTTTCTTGCCGAGCTACAAAGTTTCGATCTTCGCAGAGCTATGGTTCATCGAGTGTCGCCGAGCTACAGTTCTCTTCTGTGCCTTCGTCAAGCTCTGTTTTTGAAGCTTCATCGTCGAACTACCTCGGCCAATCGTGCCATGGACGGAGTTAGAGTCATCGAGCTTTGTGATCCCCTCGCCAAGCTATGAAGATAGCGGTCGTCATCATGCTATGGGCTCCCCTGCCAAGCTATACGGGATTATCTCGCTGAGCTGTTTCGTCGAGCAATGGGGCTCGTCATTGCCAAGCTAACCTTTTTGCCGAGCTATGGGTGAATTATCGCCGAGCTACGAAGCTCTCTTCATCGCCGAGCTTTGAAGGTGGCTATCTTATTGCCGAGCTATTCCTTTACATCTTGCTGAGCTATGAGGCTCTGTTTTTCAAAGTTTTTGCCAAGCTACCGAGATAGTTGGCTTCGACGGAGCTTTGAAGATGCTCTGCCTTTGAAGCTTGGAGCTTTGTTGCCTCATCGAGGTACGGAGTGCCGTCTAATCAGTTGTGAGACTCCTTTGGTGCCGAGCAATGGAAGTGATGGTCCAGTCGAGCTATGGAGGTGGCCTCGCGCTACCACCTTCATAGAGCAATGAAGGTGTTTGATCGAAGGGACTCCTTGGTCGAGCTATGGTGGTGATCGAACGATGTGGTGTGAATTTGGGTTTTGGAAAGGAACTGAAGAAGAAGAAGAAGTTGTTTTGGAGTTTGGGTTTGGGTTTGAGGTGTTAACGGGTTAGGATTGGGGACCCGACCCGATATTCCTTAAACTCATGTTTTTTTTTCTTTTGAACTTTGTTTGCGGGTTCGGTTTGGAAACCCTACTCGATTATGATGCAACCTGGGCTTTCTTGTCTTCATTTATTCCAAAATATCCAGCTACTTATTTGTTCGGAATTTTCAAAAATTTTGGAGCTTGAATGTTACAAGGAGCATGGGTTGTGGATTGATTATTTATTTGGAACTTTCAACCTGTTTCATTCGATACCTTCGTTTCTTGAGTTTTGCGGCTCTTTTGATGAGTCATTGCTTCTCGTGCTTGTCAACTCGTTCTGTGGGATAAGCGCCTCATCGCTGACCAAGGGCATTTTCATTCACCTGTAGCGTTGGATTACTCTTTCATTGACCAAACGTTTTGTTGTTCGCTTATGTTTTCAACTGAGTGTTTAACCGTTATACAGGTGTTCCGTTGGTTTGCAAGCAAAACACTTATACCGTTGAATCTTGCGTATGTAGCTGACCTAGAAGCGCTGTAACTGACTTGTTGTTTGATACCAGCAAGCTTGTTGAGACAACTCTGAGATGGGATTGGTAGTAGAGCTTGCCATTTGCGCCCAGTAAGCGTTTAGAGAACTCTGCGGTGGATTCGGATGTTTGGACTTGCTGTTTGTGCCTAGCAAGTTTGTAGAGACAACTCTTGGACGGAGTTGGGTGTTGAACTTGTGGTTTGCTCCTAACAAGTTTGTATAGACAACACTTGGACAGAGTTGGGTATTAAACTTGTTGTTTGTTCCCAACAAGTTTGTAGAGACAACTCTTGGACATAGTTGGGTGTTGAACTTGTTATTTGTTCCCAACAAGTTTGTGGAGTGGCAACTCTCAGACGGAGCTGATGTTAGACCTGATATTTGCGTCCAGCAAGTTAGGAGAGGAAACTCTTAGACGAAGTTGGGTCATTTGAATTTTCCGTTTGCACCCAGCAAGTTTGTGGAGAGGCAACTCTCAGACGAAGTTGATGTTGAAACTGCCGTTTGATCCCGACGAGTTTGGAGAAGCAACTCTAAAATGGAGTTGAACATTGAACTTGTTGTTTTTTCCGAACAAATTCGGAGAGAAAACTCGTAGTGGAGTTGGTGTAAAACTTGATTTTTGATCGCAGCAAGTTTGGAGATAACTTAGAGACGGAGTTGATGTAGAAACTGCCGTTTGATCCCAGCAAATTTGGAGATAACTCGGTGACGGAGTCAAACGTTGAACTTGTCATTTGTGTCCAGCAAGCTAGTGGTGGATTCTATGACAGAGTCAGACGTTTGAACTTGCCATTTGCGCTGAGCAAGTTTGTAGAGACAACTCCAAGGCGGAGTTAGTTGTAGTGCTTGTCGTTTGATCCCGGCGAGTTTATAGTGACAATCGTGAGATGGAGTTGGCCGTTGAACTTGTTGTTTGTGCCAAGCAAGTTTTGTAGAGACATCCCCGTGGCGGAGCTGGAACTTGTTATTTGATCCCAGCAAGTTAATAGAGAACTCTGTGGCGGAGATGGACATTTGAACTTGTTGTTTGTTCCCAACAAGTGTGTGGAGAACTCTGCGATGGAGTTTAACTTTGAACTTGCTGTTTGTGCCCAGCAAGTTTGGAGAGACAATTCTAGGCCGATGTTGGATGTCGAGCCTATTGCATGAAGATGACGGGTTGTTGGAAGGACTCGAGCAAGGAGAGGGGCACCAAACTTCTTGTAATGAGTTAACAAGTTATTAACGGAGCTTGAGAGGAGAGCAATGCGTTAAACTCATTCTTTAGAGCTGACGAGCTATTGGCAGAGCCTGAGCAAAAATCAAGACGTTGAACTCATTGTTTGGAGTCAACTAGTTATTGATGGAGCTCGTGCCGTGAGCAGAGTGTTGAACTCGTTGCTTGCAGTCAACGAGTTGTTGACAAAGCTCGTGCTGTGAGTAGAGCATTGAACTCGTTGTTTAGAATGTGGATGGAGCTCGAGCAGTGTGCAGAGCAATTAACATGTTGTTTGGAGTTGACGGTTGTTGGCCGGAGGAAATTAAGTGGCGTACGGAGCACCGAACTCATTTTTAGAGCGGATGAGTTGTGGGTATTCTGAATCTTCTTAATATTGAAGTGAAGTCACTTGTGTTTGCTCAACGATTATGTGATTCCATTCTTCTCTTTGTTAACAAATAGTTGTGTACATCGAATGAGGTCCTCGGGACATTGAGCTTGCTTTCCTTCGCAATTAACGGTGCTTGACGGAGTTGGGACTCGTCCATTTGCATGGCGCTTTATGTGGGACAGAATTGAAGTTTGCTCAGGTAAAGATGGTAGGGAAGACTTGGAGCTTGCCCGCCTAAAGGGGGCTTGTCGTAAAATTTATCGTCAAGAGTTGAGGTGACCCTAGGAAGCTGCTAACTAGTGGGAGGCCTGTGAACAGGCTAGTGTCTCTTAGGCGGAGCATCCCCCTTTTGTGTAACTAGAAGGATGACTTGCAGGACAGTTTGTTGTACAGTATTTGCAAGACTTTTGTACCGATTCTTAAGCATGTAAACTCATCGTAATTCTGCAGTTATGACGAGTCTTGTGCTTTGTGAAATAAGAAGTCTTCCACATGCCGGTGTCTTGTTGTGATTCGTTGTCTTGGGGTTGGCTAGTCGTATGAGCTACCCTTAGGGAGAGTTAAGACTCCGGACTTGCCATTTAGAATTTGTAAATATCTGTAATGGTACTGGATCTGAGCATAGTTTTGTGATTTTTGATAGTTTGCGATAGTTTGTGATTTTTGATAGTTTTTTAGCATAGTACTGGATCTGAACATATTTGTAAATATCTGTAATGGTGTTTGCGATAGTTTTGTGATTTTTGATTAAATCTCTTCATATGCTTGATCCTTCTTGTGCACCTTGTTGTTGAGATTGATAGGTCGTCGATTGGGCTCTTTGCAGCTAGATAACAAGGCCTCAAGTCTGTTGTGTATAACTAACGAACTATCGACGATGTGCGACAGAGTTTCGAACTTATCCACCTTGTACTTAGCTAGTTGTAGGAGCAACTCTAAGAGAGAGTTGTTTTTTGAACATGCTGCATGGGTCCTCCGAGAAATTATGAGAGTCACATCGAGTGGTGACTTGAACTCTAAGTGTTTCTTTTGCGAGTTTTACTGAGTAACTGCAATCCACGATTTTGGACTACTAATCTGTCTTCAAGGAATTTTAATTAGTTTCAGGAACAGATCGAATGACGAGTTGAAATCTGAACGTAATTGGTTGCAGGTTGCTAAAGTAACTCCGAGCTATGAATGGATTTCGAACTTGTTAGTTTAAGAGTTACCAAGTTGCAGGAGCAGATAGAATGACGAGTTGAACTCCAGACTTGCTTTGTCATAAGTTGCTAAAGTAACATCGAGCCATGGGTATGGACTCCAAACCTATCATCGATTCGCTAATGGATTGCAAGAACAGATCGTATGGCGAAGCGAACTCCGAACTTGCTTTATTGCAAATTGCTAGAGTAACTTCGAGCCATAGGTATGGACTCCAAACCCGTCTTATAAGGAGCTTCTAATGAGTTTTTTGATGTTGTTGTTGGAGTATGCTTGTTTTTAACTGATTGTATACATCCGTAAAGTTGTACAAGAATTTTACAAAAATTAATACAAAATTTTATTGGAAAATAAAACTAAGCGGCCGCTCTAGTGGCTGGCCGTTGTTACATGCAATGACATGTAGTGAAAGCGGTCTTTATTGATACTACTACTAAGAGAAGACATTTTAGACTCCCTCGTTGTACTTCATAAGATGTTCTACTTTCCAAGTCTTTGCTGATATTTTCTTGTCTCCCAGGTCTTCAAGTTGATGAGCTGTTAGGCGAACAACTTGGTAGACCTTGCCTGGACTTGTCTGTTTTGGAATGAGCTTTCACTTGTTTTGCAGAAAGAAGGGGAGATCTTCAGATTCGCTAATGTGTTTTGGCAGGACTATTTCTTTCCGTTGAATGAGCAGAGTGGTTTCAGGCGGGGAATTCAAGTTTATTACTGTGTTATGATGAGAACGAGTTTGGACCTGGTGAGAGATGATTTGGCAGGTTTGAAAGTTCATGGCAGCATTTGTTTATGGCAGTGGCTTCAAACTTGTTTACAGTCTAGGAATTATTGTGACTGCAATCTGTATGTAAACTTATGGCATCGAGGAGGAGAACCGAGCCCCTCATTGTAGCAGTGCAGCATGCTCGAGCTGCCTGTCGGCTTCCTTCAACTTGTCCTACGCCTGCTATTGTTGGGAATTCCATTTTCATGTGGTAGGTGGAAGTAACTGC
>JACEHZ010000430.1:0-125000 GCA_017893485.1 Hemerocallis citrina
GGGTTATTGGGCTTCGAAGAACGACTCAGTTCCCAATTCAGACTCGTTTGTAGGTGAAATTACCATTTTACCCCTGAGAGCTTTAAGATTCGTGCTTATTTTGAATGGTCTCGATTTAGTCACATTTTTAGCTATATCATGAGCCCCACTCCCGAAGACTGAGTTTAACAGCCTTTTGGGAGTAGTTTTTTTTGTTTTAATGGCGTACAGGATTTTATCGGAGTTCTTTAGGAGCTTTAGAATCGCCCACGGTGCTTAACAACGTTCAATTGAGCCTGCCTTGTACTCAAACGTGTTGGTGGGATCTTCTGGATTTTTCATTGATTTTTCTATTTTTTAAATTATTTTTCGAATTATTTATTCAATTTTGCGAAGTAACAATTTATTTTTAAAAAGTATTAATTAATCATTCTAATTAATAATTATTTATCCAGGAGTTCAAAAATAATTTTCCCAAATTTAAAATTATTTTTTAGAATTTTTAATTATTTTTCATAATTTTTAAATAATTAATTCGAATTAATAATAAAAATAAAAGAATTAATCAATTAAATACCAATGTGGCGCAATCTGGAGTGTCGATCATGTCACTGGCGTGATTTTTTGAACGATCAGACGGTTGATCTGCCGCTTGATGACGCGGCTTAATCTGGACGCTCTGATCGTGGGCGCGCATCGGGAGGGGGCATTTCCCCCTCTTTCACGCTCGGAGCCACGTTTGCTCGGAATTTGGTTCTGAGGGACGTGACTCAATCTGAGCCGTCGGATCTTGATCAAGTGCGAATTTTGAGGCAACGTTTTTCCCCATTTTCACGCTTGGAGCCGTGTTTGCTCGGAATTTGGTTCCGAGGGACGTGGCTCGATCCGAGTCGTTGGATCTTGATCAATCGCAAATTTTGAGGCAACGTTTTTCCCCATTTTCATGCTCGGAGCCGCGTTTGCTCGGAATTTGGTTCCGATGGGCGTGGCTCAAACTGAGCCGTTGGATCTTGATCAAGCGCGAATATTGAGACGAAGTTTTCCCCAATTTCACGTTCGGGGACACGTTTGCTCGTATTTGGCTCCGAGGGACGTGGCGACATCAGGGCCGTCTAATCTTTATCAGGCACGAATATTAAGACGAAGTTTTCCCCAATTTCACGTTCGGGGACATGTTTGCTCGGATTTGGCTCCGAGAGACGTGGCGACATCAAGGTCGTCTGATCTTGGTTAGGCGTGAATATTGAGATGAAGTTTTCCACAATTTCACGTTCGGAGACACGTTTGCTCGGATTTAGCTCCAAGGGACGTGGCGACACCAGGGTCATTTGATCTCCATCAGGAAATATTGGGACGAAGTTTTTGCCAATTTCACGTTCGGGGACACGTTTGCTCGGATTTGGGTCCGAGGGACGTAGCGACACCAGGGCCATCTGATCTTGATCAGGCACGAATATTGAGACAGTTTTCCCCAATTTCATGTTCAGGGACACGTTTGGTCGGATTTGGCTCCAAGAGATGTGGCGACACCAGGGCCGTCTGAACTTGATTAGACGCAAATATTGAGATGAAGTTTTCCCTAATTTCACGTTCGGGGACATGTTTGCTTGGATTTGTCTCTGAGGGACGTGGCGACACCATGGCCGTCTAATCTTGATCAGATGCGAATATTGAGACGAAGTTTTCCCTAATTTCACGTTCGGGGACACGTTTGCTCTGATTTGGCTCCGAGGGATGTGGCGACACCAGGGTCGTCCGATCTTGATCCGGCGCGAATATTGAGACGAAGTTTTCCCCAATTTCACATTCGAGGACATGTTTGCTCGGATTCAGCTCCTAGGGACGTGGCGACATCAGGGCCGTCTGATCTTGATTAGGTGCGAATATTGAGATGATGTTTTCTGTTCTTGCATTTGACCGGTCAACAGGTCTATTGGTGTTGCTTGAAATTTTGCCTTTTCGTATTCTGTCGCTTAGTGTTCGATGTTCACTTGGGCTTTTTACTGGTCTACGGGGCCCAAAAGTCTTGGAAGCCCAAGCAATGCCCCTCACTCACTATAAGTTCTCACCCCTCACACCATCCTCTCATTCTTTACTTTTACTCTTGAATTTTTTTTATTTCGCTCTCCGGTGGCTCTACTAGCGGTCGCGGCCAAGCATTTGATTTTCTGGTGATATATTCCAACCATAGCCGTCACATCAAGGTAAATATATATTCTTTTTTATATATTTTACGAGATGTATAGGGTTTCTTCGGAGTGTGAGACCTCCACCTCAGACCGTGAAGGGGACCAACAGTTGGTGGTTTACCCCGACAGTGGACAAAGGGGAAATGGTGGTAGGATCGTTGGTCACTGAGACTCAAGTGGAGGAAGAGAGGCGAGCTGGGGCGCTGGACTGGCTTCTGGGTCCCTTAACGGGCCTTGGCGGAGTTCAGGAATACTCAGACGACCTTTTGGCCAAAATTGTGTACGGGATGTCGGCTTCATACGAAGGGAGCATGCCGAGAGAACATTCTGAGGTTAACAATATTCTCTCCATGTTGACGAAGGACTTAGTTCGGATCCGAGAGAGTTTCAAGATTCCGAAGGAACTCACTCTCCTCTTTCGGGTGCGGGTATCCAAGCCTGCACACCGACTTCCCCCAACACATGCGTTTTCCCATTCGATACATTCTTTGCCGGTCTCTGCCTACCTATTCCTCCGTTCGTGGCCAAGGTGCTGCAATGGTCAGCTTAAGTCTGGTCCAGTATATGCCGAACATGTAGAGGCATGTCAACGGATTTGTCCTCCAGTACCAAGAGATAGGGGTCGTGCGTCAACTCACCATTCTCCAAAGGCTCTACCGTATCCATCGAAAGAGTAGGGTGGAGTACCGGTACTATTTATCGCCGCGTCGGGGTGTGAAGCTGATAGACAACCATGATTCCATTAAGTTTTGGAAGGAGAAGTACTTCTTGATCAAAAGCAATGTGTCGTGGAACATTCCTACTAGGTGGAGGGAAGAGGTGCCAAAATGGGCAAAGGCCGAGCCGGTGTTGACTCCGGAGGAAGATGAGATCGTAGCCAAACTCCTTGCTCGTGAACCCTTGGGTTGGAAGGAGTTAACCGAGGAGGTCCTCTTCGGTGGGGGTCTTAGTCCGATCGACCCTAGTACGCCCCGTATTTGTTATTCTTTTAATTCGAGCTTTCCCCCTTTTCTTTTTCACATGCCCATATCTTTGTTGTCTTTCTTTTTCACAGTGGCTTCGAAAATGGACTTCAGGGCGATGTTGCTTGACCGAGGGGGAGTTAGCAACAAGGCCCCCGATGGGAGGAAGAGGAAGAAGACAACCTCAAGGTCACAATCTACCAAAGTTGTGAAGACCCTGGTGTCGACGACGCTGGTGGTCAACTTAGAATCCAAACCCCCTACCCCGCTTACCTCTCCCACTCTGACTATTGAAGGAACTTCCATCAAGCAGGTATTGGCGCCCGAAGCCCCTCCTCTGACAGCGGCAGCGAAGACAATTCTTTCCGAGGAGCACAAGAAGCTTTTCGTCCTTGACTGGCATGTGATGATGCACGATGGTTTCCTCGGGGACTCCATCAGCTGTACGCAAGCGGTTCGGCACTTGCAGACCCCAAAGGGTCACGCTACCCTGAAGATGGGGACGATCGGTGATGACGCCCTCGAGATTGCCAAGGCAACCATGACGGTGAGTGGAGTCTTGTTCCTTTTTTTTACGGGTGACTTTCACGCTTAAAAGAGTTTTCTATCTTGTTTTTGTCCTCATAGATCACATTTTCATTTTAGTCACATGATGGAGCAGTTCGCCAGACAAGAGAAAGAGCTCAAGGCGGCAAGCGATAGAGATAGGTCAGAGCGTGCCAAGGCTGTGAAAATGTACGAGGCAGAGAAATTCTTGTCCGAGTCTCAGGTGGCTCAGATCCATCTCCTCAAGGCCACCTTGGCTAAGGCGAATGAACAGACCGCCCTGGAGAAGGAGAGGGCCGACAAGGAGAAGGAAATGGCCGTTGAAGATGCAGTGAGGGAGAGGGAGGCCACCGTGGAAGCATCTGCAGAGGCGATTAGGGCTAAAGCGAAGTTGTATATGCGCACGAACATGGAACAATCCTATGCTCGGGTGCTAAAGCACGTTGAGGTGCACGTCCCCGACTTCGACGGCTCAGGGTACTGCCTATATGATCTTCTCGAAGGCAAAACTGCTCTGACACCTGAGGAGGTGATTGAAGAAGAGGAAGAAAGAGAAGAGGACGAGGAGGAGGATGTCGCCGCGGACCCTCATGCAACCAATGCGGAGGCAATTGAGGAGGATGATCGAAGGGCCACAATTTCCCTAGAGACGTCTATCGAGGTGGTCCTCTGACTCCTTATCACATCTTCGTCATGTTTTTTAGTTGCTCCCTTTTACTTTTGAATGAACTTGTATCGATGCCTTATAGCAGACTGGCCACCGCTTTTGTATCTTTACTTTTTGTAACGAAGTGCTTTTTGTGTGACGACACGACTTGTGGCTGTTATTCAAGCATAGAACTATCTTGTAGCCCTGATTGAACATAGAACCTTCTTTGTACATTTTTCTCGACTTAAGAGTAATTTACACTTCTCTTTTTTGGTTAACTTCCTTAGGGTAGCGAAGCGTCGCACCTTCGTGCCTATCTTCGTGTCGCTAGGCTAGGGATCACTCGCTCTTAGGAGAAGCTATCTAAGATTGAGTTTGAGCTTGGCCATCTGAGGTTGGTCTTGGCTCATCGAACCACAGAAGTGAAGCGCCTTGAGGAGGCTCTGCAAGAGGTGCCCCCCAAGGAGGGAGAGGTCGGCCCCTCAATGGCAGCTGGCAAACCTTCGAGGCTAAAGTTTCTTCGGCACTCTTTATTCGCGGTGAAGATCGAAAGAGACGAGCTAAAGAGCTCTTTATCCAAAGTGAAGGCAGAGAGGGACGAGCTAAAGGATGCTCTATTTGAAGTAAGGGCGTAGAGAGACAAGCTAAAGAACATGGTGCTCTAGAAGAGTTTAGAAGCGGCTCATCTACGGAGGAGTATCTTCGAGTTTCGACGAGGAGGGAGCGTGAGCGGGGTACCTCGTTTGAAGCTCAAGGTGACAGACGACTCCCTCAGAGAGTGGATCATCGAATTAGAGGTGGAGAATCTTCACTTAAAGCGGTTGTCCGAAGGAAGTAACGTGAGGAGAACTTCTTGCCCACAAGGGAGTACGCCCAGGGAAGATCGTTCCATGAATTAGCTCTTCGCATGCCTAACCCTGGTGATGCGCAAAGTGGAGTGGCCGGCTCATCGAGTGGGGCATCCGTTGGGGCGACGGTTAGGCCCATGGGTGTTGATGGCCCAACCCGACTTGCAGGCCCAGAGACTTATTTGGAGACAAGGCGATAGCAACATAGCGCTCTTCGTCATCGTGTGTCGCTTAATCGGAGTTTTCCCCTTCCTAGAAGGAGCTAGGGTGATGCCTTGTAGTCTTGTAGAGTTTGCCTTGTATGAGTTTTTGGTCTTGAATAAGACTTGAATCCCCAATTTTTATGGAATAATATATCACATCTTTCGATCTTGTAACGAGCTTCTTTTAAGAGTTTAAGTGTTTTGCTGACATTCGCAAAAGAATTTCAACAGTTGTGGGAGTAATTTTGAATGGTGAGCTACTTCATACTCTCTTGTTCGCAAGTAGCTAAAGTGGCATCGAACCAAGTGTTGAACTCCGAACTTGTCGTTTTAAGAGTTTCAACAGTTGTGGGAGCAATTTCGAATGGTGAGTTACTTCGTGCTTGCTTGTTCGCAAGTAGCTAAAGTGGCATCGAACCAAGTGTTGGACCCGTACTTGTCATTTTAAGAGTTTCAACAGTTGTGGGAGTAATTTTGAATGGTGAGCTACTTCGTACCTGCTTGTTCGCAAGTAGCTAAAGTTGCATCGAACCAAATGTGGGACTCCGAACTTGTCATTTTGAGAGTTTTTATACTTAGAGTGTACGCTTCGGGGTAGGACAATCAGAACATTTAGACAATAGGTTTTCTGAGAAAGTAAACTGCTTTTATTAACGATGACTAACTGGTTGCTTTTGAGTTGCAAGCCATTATTACATTTGAAAAAATTAACTAAATAAGAAGAAAAACAAACTTAGAAATGCTCTAGGATTAGAAGTTGCTTGGAATGGTGTTCAAACACCCTCTTGATACTTCAATAAGTGTTCCGCATTCCATATTTTTGGTACTCTCTTGCCCCCCGGGTCTTCAAGTTGGTAAGTGCCAGGACGGACAACTTTAGAGATCTGATACGACCCTTCCCAAATAGGTGATAGCTTGCCTTTTTTGCATGGGAAAGAAATTGATAGCTTTCTAAGCACCAAATCTCCTTATTTGAGATTAGTAAGGAGTACTTTCTTCTTGTAGGACTGATCAATCCTACGCCGATAAATCTCCTGACGGATGGAGGATCTTTCTCGAATCTCATCGATGAGGTCCAAGTTGCCCCGAAGCTAGTTCGAATTTTGCTCTTCATTGAAGGCAATCAAGCGGGGAGAAGGTAGGCCAACTTCCAATAGGATGACGGCTTCGGAGCCGTAAGTAAGGTTGAAGGAAGATTCTCCTGTGGGGGTCCTCTTAGTAGTGCGATAGCTCCAGAGCACATTGGGGAGTTGCTCGACCCATAACCCCTTGGCAGATTTGTCCAGTCTCTTCTTTAGGCCTGAGAAAATTTGCCGATTGGCGTTCTCTGCTTGACCGTTAGATTGCGGGTGGGATATCGAGGAGAATCGTTGCTGGATGCCTAGGTCTGTACAAAATTTGCAAAAGGTTGTCCCCATAAATTGGGTCCCATTGTCCGTTACTAAGATTCGAAGTACACCGAATCTGCAGACATAGTTCTTCCAAAAGAACTGCTAGACTCTGTTCTCAGTGATCATCGCTAGAGGCTCAGCTTCAATCCATTTGGAGAAGTAGTCGATTGCAACGACAAGGAACTTCAGCTGACCTGGCGCCAGAGGAAACGGCCCGAGCAAGTCTATCCCCCACATTGAAAAAGGGGTCGGACTGGATAAGGAGGAGATTTGGGCTTGTGGCAAATACCGAGTTGTTGATAACTTTTGGCAGGGGGCGCATTAGCGAACGTGCTTTTCGGCGTCGCTAAGGAGTGTGGGCCAGAAGTGTCCGTAATTTAAGATTTTGCGGGCGAGGGACCTTGCTCCCAAATGAGCACCACACATTCCTTTATGGACCTCCTTTAGAGCGTACTGAGCATCCTCGGGGGAGAGGCATCTCAAGTAGGGTTTGCAGTCCACTTGAGTGTATGAGCACTTGTACATGACCCCTTCGATGAGCATATGTCGCTCGGCTCTGGTTCTGATTCTTCGCCTCTTTAGGGTTTGGAGGGAGGATTCCATCTTTAGGGAACTCGATCAAGGGCCTCATCTAATTCTCCTCGAGTGCTAGGGGCAGCATCTCCATCAATTCGGGACCATCTTCCTCGATGATAAGTTTCAAGAGGATTTCTATCAAGACGGTTTGTTCTAGCCCCTGGAGCGAAGAGGAGGCCAACATTGAGAGGGCATCTGCCTACGCATTCTCCTCTCAGGGGATCCGTTGGAGTTGTGCATCATTGAAAGTGGACAGCAGCTCTTTGACCTTAGCCAAGTATTTGAGCATACGATCATCTCTTGCCTCATACTCCCCCAATACCTGGTCCACTACCAGCTATGATTCACTGAATATTTTGATGTGCTGGGCCCCAGCCTTGCGAGACATACACAGACCGGCTATGAGAGCTTTATATTCAGCCTCGTTGTTTGATGCCCAAAAACTTATGCGGAGTGAGTACTGAAGAACGAAGTCATTGGGGCCAGTCCCACTTCCGTCAGCGCATGAGGACCCATCAACATACATGATCCAGAATAGGGATTCCTCTATCGCCTTGTTGGGTTCAAGGATAATGCTCTCTACTATAAGGTATGCCAATGCTTGTGCCTTGATTGCGGCTCTGGGATGATAGTTGATATCATGTTGGCTGAGCACTATAGACCGCTTCATAAGGCACCCCGAAGTTTTGGGCTTGTAGAGAACTTTCTTGAGCGGTTGGTCGGTAAGAACGACCACTGAGTGCGACTGGAAGTAGGGTCGGAGCTTTCGGGCTGCCATGACTAACGCACAGGCCATCCTTTCTACCTTTGAAGAATGGAGTTCGGCGTCCCTTAGGACTTTACTAATATAGTAGATTGGCTTTTGCGTCTTATCTTCTTCTCTTACCAGGACGACATTGAGAGTCTATTTCGAGGTAGCGAGGTATATGTAGAGGACTTCCTCTGGCTTTTCTTGCTTAAGAGTGGGGCGTTGACTAGGCTTTGAGTTGATTGAAGGACTCCTGCTGCTGTTGCCCCCACTCAAAGCCTTTCGCCCCTTTAAGGGCCTTGAAGAACGGGAGACATTTTTCTCCTGACTTGGAGAAAAAAATGCCCTATGGCCGCGAGGCATCCCGTGAGTCTCTGTACGTCTTTGACACTGAAAGGGGGAGCCATGTTCAGTATGGCGTGAATCTTTTTCGAGTTTGCTTCTATGCCTCTTTGGCTAACCATGAACCCAAGGAATTTGCCGAATGAGACGCCGAAGGCACACTTATTCGGGTTTAATCTCATGTTGTGTCTTCTTAACACATCAAAGGCCTCATGAAGATTGAAAACATGAGTCAATTTGCTGATACTTTTTACCAACATGTCGTCTACATAGACCTCCATGTTACGGCCGATTTGTTCTCTGAAGACCTTGTTGACAAGGCGCTGATAAGTTGCACCAACATTCTGTAGCCCGAAGGACATGACCCAGTAGCAGTGTATACCATGGTCGGATACAAACGGAGTTTTTGGAATATCGGGAGGGAACATCCTGATCTAGTTGTACCTAGAAAAGGCATCCATGAAACTCAACAGTTCATGTCCGTAGGTTGCATCAATTAGGGCATCAATGATCTGGAGAGGGAATGGATCTTTCGGGAAAGCTTTGTTCAGGTCCGTGAAATCAATGCAAATTCTCCAGCTCCCGTTGGCCTTTTTGACCATCACAACTTTGGACTGCCATTCAGGATCATTGTCCTCCTATATAATATAAACTGGGAATTCAAGAGTTTCTCTACTTCTTCTTTGATTGCTTGCTAGCATTCGGAAGAGAACTTGCATCGATTTTGCTAGACAGGTTTGGCCCCAGGAGTAACACTAAGGTGATGCATGAGAAGTTCTTCGGAGATTCCAGGTATGTCGGTCGCGGTCCAAGCGAATAGATCGCGATTTCCCCTTATACATTGGATAATGTCGATTTTGATGGGAGGGAGAAGGACCTTACTAATTTGGAACATCCTGGTCGGATCTCCTTCTGAGAAGGTTATTTCTTCCAACTCATCGACCGGCTCTGAGATGGTTTGGCTACTCCCTTGTGGGAGCTCGAGGGCTTCAAGGGAGAGGACCGAACCTCCTACCGAAGTCATGTAACATTTGCGAGCTATCTCCTGGCTCCCCCTCACTTATCCCACCTCTGCTGTGGTGGGGAATTTCATCTTCATATGGTAGGCTGAGGGTATGACCTGAAGAGAAGTTAGGTCGGGTCGGCCCAGAATGACATTGTAAGCAGCCTTCACATCTACCACCATGAAATCCATTAGTTCGGTTCGGGTGATCGGGGTTTTGCCAGCAGTTACATGGAGATTAATCACTCCCTCGATCATCACTGGCACCCCGAAGAACCCATGGAGAGTGTAGCCAGCGGGCTTGAGTCGATCCCTAGACAACTTGAGACCGTGGAAGGCTTCCAGAAAAAGGATGTTAACTGAACTGCCGTTGTTGACCAGGTCTCGGCGTACTTCGAAGTTGGCCATATGGAGGTTTATCACCAGAGCATCACAATGAGGCATTTGAACGCCTTCCAAATCATTGTCAGAAAAGGTGATAGGAACTCCAAGGCCCTTGGGGGGAGGATGGTTCTGTACCGAGTTCACCTCTCGGACGAAGGCTTTTCGGGAGGAGTTTGAATCTCCCCCCATTGGGCCTCCGTGAATGAGGTGTAGGACAGCTTTAGCTTCAGAATCTGGGGTCTCGACAGGTCGCTCAGTTCACTTATTAGCTCCTCTGGGAGGCGAAGGAGGATCTACCCTGTCTTTCCTTACGAACCTAGAAAGTTGCCCCCTATGAATGAGGGCTTCAATCTCGTCTTTGAGGGCCAGACAATCACTTAGTGTCGTGGCTGTGATCCCAATGGAAGCGACACCATTTTTCCCTGTTTCTCTTCTGGCTTGGTGTATTCATCTTCGGAGGTGGTGGGAGCATACCTTCTTTCCCAACCTCCATCAGGATAGCTGAAACACTAGCATTAAGTGGAGTAAACTTCTTAAAACGGGGAGGAGGGCGGTGCTGACCACCATTGTCTTCTCGAAGCTTCTTAGCCCCCTCTTCTTCAGCACCCTTCTGTTTGTTCTCGAACAGGGGCTCTTTCTGATCAAGCGGGACGGGGGCCTCCTCTACCCTAATATATTTCTCGCTCCTCAGCAGGAGTTCCGAGAAGTCTCGAGGCAGTTTTTTAGCGAGAGATGCCTTCAAGTCGGCGTGGTTGATGTTGTGCCGGAAAGCAGCAAAGGCTACCGACTGGTCTAGGGAGGCGATTGAACGGGCCTCGGTGGTGAAATGCTTGACATAGTTCCTTAACCGCTTGCCCTTCCTTTGATTGAGTGCCAGCAAAGATGTTCTTGTCTTTTCGGCACGACGGCCACTCAAAAAATGGGTAAGGAAGAGCCCCTTGAACTGATCGAAGGAGAAGATGGAGGCAGGGGCGAGTCGGGAATACCATTCTCTTGCAGGCCTCTTCAGCGTGGCCGGGAAGGTTTTGCAAAGAAGCACATCCAAAGCCTGGGGGATCATCATGAGAGTTTTAAAACTATCGATGTGGTCAGCGGGGTCTGACTCCCCGTTATATGACTCAAAGTAAGGGGGTTTGAAGTTTTCCGAGACCGGGGCTTCCATGATGGTTCGTAAAATGGAGGCCTACTTGGGCGGAAATTCCTCACCTGCTGTTCCTTTTCTCTGTCAAGTCTGCCAAGGTGCCTCTCCATCTCATGGAGACGGCGGTAAACCGAGTCCTCCTTTCGGTCGAATCTTGCTGATCCCCGAGACTCATCCTCATGCGGAAGGGGACTGGGAGTGCGGTGGTGATGGCTTGGGGCAGGTTGAGGACTAGGCGCCCGTTGATCGTGGTTAGGAGCAACATTGAGGGCCCACAGAACGGCTTCTTGAAAATCATGGAACTCCGCCCTTGTGACAGGTGCTTCCTGATCTCGGTGGTCCCTTCGGGCGGATCGACCGGTCGGTGTGCAGCTCCTCCTCTGAAGGCACGGGGGTGACTCCCTCCGCCTCCTGGGAGAGTTCGAACTTCTGTGGTCTGGCCTACGGGGGGATCGAGCTCTAGGGGACCAAATCATAGGACCCCTTTGATGTTCACGGCGAGGGATTCCGTCATGGGTCCGCCTCTTATTCAAGCGGGTCCGAAGATCTATCTGATGTTTCCGATTGACAATAACGTGTCGGAGATCCTTTGGCGTTTGAGGACTGTGAGAGGCTATGGAGTCGGATGAGGGATTATGTACTGAGACATGGTCGTGAAGAGGAGGTTGCCTTTGGCGACTTCGATGGGAGCCCCCCGGGGCAACCCTTTGAGGCCCTTGAGGAGCCTGCTGGGGGTGAGGTTGTTGAGGAAAAGGCATTTCAGGTTGCGGTTGCGGGACAGGTTGAGGGAGAGGCTGTCCAGGCTGCGGTTGCTGGACTTGCTGGACGGGTTGACAGAGGACATCATGAAGTGGAGGAAGAGAAGGAACAGGAGTGGTTATGCGGCTGGAGACCGCTGCCTTCCCTTTCTTCGAAGGCATAGCTTGGGAGACAACTTCACCGGTGTAGTAAGGGTGGATTGCTTTTCGTTCCCACAGACGGCGTCAATTTGTTGCTGCTAATTTTGGTGTGGGAGTGAACAGATGAATTTTTGGATTCTTAAGGAACGAATAAGGCAAATCTGTTGACTTTCACCGGTATTTGACTGATTCCTTACCGTTGCCATTAACCTGCAAAAAGTTCAACACCGGGATGGATCCCGGCGACGAACTCTCCGATGCTCAAGTCAGTAATCAGGAAGATTATGAAAGAGCGTTTATGTAGAAAAATATTGATTACCTTATTATGGTGGGGGGAGAGGGGTATATAGTTGCCTTAAGAGACAATTTAGAGATAATCATTTATCTTTATGTCCCATTTTTTTGGATAAGATGTAGATTTTAAACTCGTTTCATGATAAGAGAGGTAGTTTAAACCGCCTCTTAGAGATAACCATGAATTTGAATTACTCTTTAAATATCTGAATTTGTTTGTAACGGGTTGCTACCCATACCCAATAGAAAATATCCATTTTTGGGTTATTGGGCTTCGACGAAAGGCCCAGTTCCCTTTTCGGACCCGTTTTAAGGTGAAATTACAGTTTTACCCCTAAGAGCTTTAAGATTCGCTTCTGGTTTGAACGGTCTCGATTTAATCCCATTTTTAGCCATATCAATACTCGATACACTTTACACATTACACATAGAAACCATGGTTTCAAATTTATCATAACACATCATATATATAAAATGAAATAAATCATACTCACTTGATATCCCGTGAAGTCTCGAAGCACCACTTCACCATCATGCATCCGAAGTCGCTAACATCTCCTATTATTAAATTTCAAAGCCAATTAGGGCTCAAGACATTCAAATCAGTCACAGATAATAATAATACTAATCCTAATGTCACTCAGGCGTTTTCTTAAATGCCTATCATGCACACGTGCGATGCACGTAATATTCGAATTCCTACGGAATTTTATCTCCATAAAATTACTAAAAATCACCCCATACTATTCTAACGGTTCAACTAAAATTTCTTCTATTATTAAGGAGATAATTATCATATATTTACTTCCCTTTTATAAACCCAAAACCCTAATTTATAAGCAACTTGCAAATTCTCCAATAATTTACTAATTTTTTGCCTCTATAATACCCAACACCTCCTAATCTCCCTACTACAATATTTCTATTCAATAGAAATTAAAATCACTTAATTCTATACAACTAAAATAAAATAGGGTATACCTTCCCGTTGCTTTTTCTCCAAATTGAAGCCACCATGAGGAAGCGAACCCTTTAAATAGCTAAAACCCTAAAATAATTTGTAAGATAGGTGGAGATTTGATGGGGTGAAGAAGCCCCAAGTTTTTGGCCGTGGATGGGTTTCGGTCGAAAGGAAATGGGGAGGGGGTGTGTGGCGTTCTGACGAAACAAAAAGGAAAAGGAAGAAAAGGAAAGATGGAAAATTACTATAGACCCCCTGTTTGATTAAAGATTTTTTATTAAGTCCTTCAATTTCTCTTTTTCATAATAAATTTCAATAAAATCCCCTCCACCAAATAAATAAATTAATTAAAGAATATATGTAAAATAAAATTGCATATTTATGCATAATAATAACAATAACAATAATATCTAATCACAATAAAAAAAAATACAGGTGATTATTTTGAAATTATAAAATAGAGGAGTGTTATACATTACCACAAACTTTGTATAAGCATTACCACAAACTTTGTATAAGCATGGTTTTAAAAACTCAATTTCAAAATGGTATCAGCCTGTCCAGAATCAAAAGTATCGATGGCCAACATCTCAATCCGAAATTGTGGTATATCTTGGTATAAGCATTACCCCAAACTTTGGTAAATTTTTTTTATCTTTGATTACATTAAGCTAATGATTTAGTATAATATACTCACTCTTCATATTTTTTCTTGAAACGCAAAATGGACATGGCCTCCAGATATGTATCTGCAACCAAACTTGCTCGCATTGCTCTGAAACACGTGTAAGGAATATGGAGAAAAATCCCTGAGAATTCAACAACATCACCTGGTGCTACCTAATCAAACAAAGCATGGTTAATATGAATCAAAAAATAGAAAAGAAGCAAAATGGAAGATATGAAGCCAAACAACAACATAAATCAGAAGGGAATATATATTTACCTTTCTGGTAAGCTCTCCTCTGAGATGAACAGTCAAAGAACGTGGAATATGGCCTTTTGGTGCATGTTCTGCTAACTCTTGGATCTTTGCCTATAGGACAGGGGTACATGCAAATTAATTGTTACTGCAGGAATTTTAAAAAAATCAACAGGATACAGGGATATATAGCATAATGGTAAACCAAATGAAGAAGACATTTTATCTATTGAACATAACAAAAGAAATTTGTGTAGTTTGTATTTCTTTTAATGCATGCTTGCATAGTTGGAAAAAAAATATTCGAAGCTCAGTTTTATAGCTACAAATTAGCTTAAATCCATTACTGTAGGACTGTGCTGGGAACATGTAACTACATGTGCCTGGCTAACTTTATAATGGAAGTTTAAGGAATGTTTTAGAGTAAAATATAGTTATCTCTAGAACAGTGACCTCCATTTGCATATCACTAATATCCATCATCCACAAATACTCATCATACGTGCTTATGAGAATTTTAGCTGTATAAAAATTAAGCAAGCAGTTGAATCTAAAATTTAAAGGGCAAAAGCCAAAGTACCCCCCAACGTTTGGTCCGAGTACAAAATGCCCATACAACGTTTGAAAAAGTACAATAAACCCATTTCTCCGTTAACTTAACCCCAACCGTTAAGTTATAATTATTAAATTACTTTTTTACCCTTATCTTTTCATAATCAAATCTCTTCTTTCTTTTTTCCTTTTTCTTCATTCTTTTTTTTCAAATTCCGATCGATCCGTCTATTGAATAAATTAGAGTTCTCAGAAACCCTTGCCATGGCCATGAAGCTTCTCATTCTCCTACTTGTGCTGCCGCTTCTCTCTCTGCAAGGTAATTTGCTATTAGTCTTTCATAAATTTCAGAGATCCTAATAACCTTTGTTTACTATTTTGGTGAAACAAGAGAACCATCAAAATTATATCCCCTGAAATGGGCTGCTGTCATGTACCTTGTATCACTCATGCATCAACCCTATCATTTTGATGGAGATATGATGTGGATGTTCTGTTGCAGAAGCTGCAGAAGCTAAATTTAAAGAGGTGATGATATCATATGAAGCCATAAAATCAGAGCGGAAAAATGGAAAGCCTTGAGTCCTGATTCTCTTTCTGCGGATTTAGAAGTTTGCATCTAAACCACAGCGAATTTTGATGGCTAGGTTATTCTCTTTCCGTGCTTTGTATATGTTTGAGCTCCAGGATGCCCCTTCAGTTCAGAGCTTTGTCGGTAATTGAAAGGATCAACTCATATGTACTGTGATGTATGTATCTTAGCATTCATTTTTGTATACAATAATACAATGGTGCTTCCTAGATCTATATAAAGAGAGGAGAATTCTGCATTCCCTGGCAGCTATTCCTGTAGTAACATCTATGTAAAGTATTGTGGCTACCGATGGTAAAGCTGCACATATCAAGTTCGTTCTTAATTAAAAAATACAAATGTATGTGGGCTATATTCAGTCTATTGCATATGCTTGATCGATTTGTAAATTGCGGTTTTCAGCTGTGCGCATGTATTTTGAGAGGTGAAAAGAAAAGGAATGATTTGTAGGCAGCGTTTCTTTCATCCATTGAAAATGAGTCATTCACACCAATTTGGATATAACCTATTTGCAAAGGATATATAGTCAGTTCTAACAAATGGCATAGCTTCTCTTTGCAAAAGAAAAATAATGGAGAAAAAGAAATTTGTCTTAGCAAATTACAAATATAAGCACATAATATACCTCTATATACCTAACCATTGTCTGTCTTGTAGGGTAGGTTCTCTTACTCCACCCTCTTATGACCATCAATCCTCACACAAGGTGTGTGAGGGACCCACCCCCAATTCGGGTAGGGAAATTGATCGTCGCAATTAAAATTTCCTTTTAGGTAAGATAACTATAGCAAAGGTTATTATTATCTCTGAAATTTATGAAAGACTAATAGCAAATTACCTTGCAGAGAGAGAAGCGGCAGCACAAGTAGGAGAATGAGGAGCTTCATGGCCAGGGCAAGGGTTTCTGAGAACTCTAATTTATTTAATTGACGGATCGATCGGAATTTGAAAAAAAAAGAATGAAGAAAAAGGAAAAAAGAAAGAAGAGATTTGATTATGAAAAGGTAAGGGTAAAAAAGTAATTTAATAATTATAACTTAACGGATGGGGTTAAGTTAACGGAGAAATGTGTTTATTGTACTTTTTCAAACGTTGTATGGGCATTTTGTACTCGGGCCAAACGTGGGGGGGTACTTTGGCTTTTGCCCAAATTTAAATGAAAAGTTGGATGTAAGGCTAAGCTAAGCAGTTCACAGATTAGCCATCTAAATATCTAATCCAGAGATCAAAATCTAATCAAAATTTAAAAATCAAAATAATCAAAATCTGAATTAACTCAGTGGGCTATTGAACTATGTAATGTTGGATGAAGGTAAGTCAAAACCATTATCTGGTTCAAAAGCAATATAATGTCACTAAATGCTATTGAGTTACGGTTCTAAATCTAAATTAACTCAGTGGCAATAATCAAAATTCATGTAAAGCAGTTCATAGATCAGCTACTTGCCTAATTTACTCAATGAAGCATAAAGTAGTTCACAGATCAAAATCTAAAAATCTAGCTACTCTGTAAAATCTATTCCACATATGAAAATATAATCAAAATCTAATCAAAATATGAAAATCCAATCCTAGCCAAATCTAATCAAAGTCAAAAAATCTAATCCGAAGATCAGCTACTATGTAAAGCAGTTATAGATCAAGAGAGTTTATTCAGTGACACATACAGAAGTACCCAAATCTGAAAATTTTCTAAACAAAATATAAATACACTTAATGAAGCATAAAGAGAGAGAGAGAGAACTCTGAAAAGTCATATTAGATCAAGAGTTTATTTATCCCAAAAATATACATAAAAACATAATTTTTTGTATACATACATGGGTAATTGTTTAGGGGAAAGAGAGAGAGAGAGAAAGAATTCTGAAAAGACGCAGGGGGGAGGGGGGGAGTAGTAAAGCAAGGAGTTGTTTTGTTTTCCGGAAAAAAATGAGTTTTAGGGGGGAAATTATTTGAGTTTTGGGAGGAAAACTTTTGGAGGGAAAATATATTTTGGAAGGATGAATCTGAACCGTTGATTTTGTTTCAATTGAAGGGGAGCCACTTGATAGGTTTTTTTTTCAAATTGTCTTGTGTTTTATTATATAGATATGCGTGCATGGAAATGCAGGGTTGGGTTTTCTTTTTGAGTTTGGTGGGTATAACCCCTTTAGCCGAGCGTTTGGATTTTACCACAGCGTTAGGATATTTTGTCATATCCATGTAATGTTTGCGCATTATTGTGATACTTTTACTTCCATATGTGCAACATGATGATAGTCCTATACTGAATATTGTTATGAATGTGCAGGCAATTAACATTCTTCACAGGACCGACAAGTTAGCATACGATCGTCTTTCTCACTGATTAATGGTTAAGATCGCTAATTTTTCTTCTCTGTGTCACTCATTCTTATCGAAAATATTAATTAGCAATGCAACAAGGTTAGCTATTAGTGCAGGAACATTTTTCAGATAGGGTCTTCTATCGAGATACTGATTTTCATATGAATACTTTTTTAGCAAAGAGTTACGAACAGACGGGGACATTAATCTATTTTGAAGAACTACACTAAATTAACTGGTATCATGCCAGATTTGCGTGTCACGGCTATCAAATGGAAATGTATGTGTCCCATAGCATGTTAGAATCTAACATTCAAACTGAAGACTTATTACAAACAGAGAATTATTCACCCATATATCCAAATATTACTGTTCATTTGAATACAACTATACTTATCAGACCAGCTCATATAAGAAGCATACCTTATGATTTTATTCATCCATGTATTAACTAAACACTTGATATACCATAGTATAGGATAGAGCTTGAGATCAGAGTTTTCTATAGACTGGGATGCTTCTATGTTTCGGCTTTGCATGATTGGGCTCTTTAGGCACAACAACAGTAAGAACTCCATTCTCGATTTGGGCCTTGATGTGATCAGTCTTCACGTTATCGGGCAAACCCAACCTCCTCTCAAACTCACCCGATCCTCTTTCCATCACGTGCACAATTGCATCCTTATTCCTTTTCCTTTCCTCCTCTTTTACCTCTCCTTTATGTTCCCTTCCTCCAACTTGATCTTCACCTCATCCCTACAGAATCCTGTTTCCATCAAATAAATATTCATATCATGATCCGAAATCGGACAAAAAATGTGTTAAGATATAGGTTTAATGGCAGATCATTCTCTGATGTATATGGTCAATGCAAATAATCCCTCAAATATTGGCCAATACAAATAAATCTCCCAACAAATAACACTTCTACTATATATCATGGGTGGTATGGTGTTAAACTTTGTGGCCGTTGATCGGATTAAGCATATTTTAAACCATTTTATAACCATTTTGACGCCCATTTATATTTAGTAAACATCATGTAAGGGATAAAATGATCATAATAATGTTAGTTGAGTTGTGCCCCAATGGTCCTTGACTTGTAAAGAATCTGAATCTTAATGTCCTTGAGTGGTATCTATTTGTCAAACCAGTATGATTGTTTTCTCTCTCTATCCATTAAATGTTGTGATGAGAATTCAAAAAAGATTTTGGTCTACGAGTATATGCACAATAGACCCTTTAGAGCATCCACAATGGTGTTTCTCATTTTTTAAAAAATGGCAGTTACAGTAATAGCAAATATCGAAATCGTCTGCAGTCGTGTTTCGTATAATTTTGCTAAAATTTGAGACAGACTGGACATGTTGTTTTGTCGGTGATTTTTTTTTTAACAGTTAATTAATTAGTGATTAGAAATTAAAATAGTTTAATTAAATAAATTATATAATAAAATATAACTTAAACCTATATTTAACTGCCTAAACTAACTATTCTACCTAATCTAATTGCCCTAAAACTATGGATGGGACATGTTGTCCCGTCCCAAGCAATTTTGCTTGAGACGGGACAACTTGTCTCGTCCGAGAGTATTTTTAATTTTTAATTTTTTTCCCCCTTCATCCAGACCGTCCGGTAAAAAAAATAAAAATAAATAAATAAATAAATAAATAATAAAAATTTGGGACGATACTTGTTGTATCTTCCGACGTGATTAAAAAAAATAATAATAATTGGGACGAGACAACTTGTAATTGTCCGACGGGATTAAAAAAAAAAAATTGGGACGAGACAACTTGTATCGTCTCTTAGAGCATCCACAGTCGTTTGCTATATTTGCCAATTTCTCATTTTTTGAGAAACAAGACGCTGCAGTCGTTTGCTTATAATTTGAGAATCGCAATTTCGTTTCTCACAAATGAGAAGCGACTGTAGCGATTTTGTCAAAATTTGGCAAAATAGCAAACGACTGCAGCATCTTGTTTCTCAAAAATAAGAAATTGACAAATATAGCAAACGACTGTGGATGCTATTAGAGATCACATCTGTGGTAAGGATCTCCCTTCACTCACGTGGAACCAAAGACTGGAAATATGATTGGCTGAGTATGGGGTTGATAGACCATCGATGGGAGAGGTGATGTGGAATCTCTACTAGGATGCATTACAAGTGCAAGAAGCAAATCCACTGGCTCCTACTCCTCAGGTAATAATCTCATCTTTTAGGCTCAGGTTTTCCTCTTGTTATTAGTTTTAATACATTTTAGATTTATTTTTTCTCTAAATGTATCTTCTATTTATTTTTATTACTATTTCAAATATTTAATTCTATTTTAAAACTATTATCTTCTCTTTATCTCATATTTGTTCAAAAACTAACACCCTGACGTAGAACTTCATATATTGCAGGTATATAAACCTGCTGACTTTGGAGAATAAGCAACAGAGGGAGGAGCTTCTCTATCCAAAGAAGCTGGTTCTGATGCTTCTCCAGATTCAACAACGACAGCTCCTATTCTCAATGTTCCGGAGAATTCAAGCACTACTTTTGCCAATGAGTTGTTTGCTCGGCTTGCAGAGACGGAAGGAAGGTGATTGAACCCAAATAATAATAATAATAATGATAATAATAATAATCTCATATAAAAATTAATTTGTTGTAAATTTAATTTTTGTGAGTAAGGGGGTTGGGAGAGAGGAAATGCTAAAGATATGTCATTTATATAGTGTTTTTAAAGAATTATACATGGAGTTCAATGAAGTGGGAGGTTTATTATCTGGAATCTGTAATAATTTTATGATTATAGTCCAATTTGATGTGTGTCTGATTTGTAATATATAGATAAACTGAATGGACATTTTATCGTAGTTTTGTATCATGAGCTTCATATTTATTCAACGGCTGTAGTGGAGAAATTCGAAGAAGGGGTTATGATCAATTTTTAACTATTAATTATTTGGGTTTAGAGATTGTGTTTTTTGTAACAATTTTACTACATAATTGTTCAATGTTGATATACTGAATTATAACTATACAGAAAAAAGCTGTAAGTGTGGATAGGTTTTGTTGAATTTTTTATTAAATACTATTGATATTTTAATATATCTTTTGATGATGTCTGTATAATTTGCACAAGGGACATACTAGTTACATAGTAATAGAACTGAGCCAGGGGCGTAGTCCCCTTGAGCCATGGATCCAACTAGTGCAATTAATGTTTTCAAAAGCCCTCTAATTAGTGTAGGGTATTTTCTATTCTTAAACAAGGTCCGGGTCCTTCATGAAAAATTTGCCAAGTAATTATTATTATTTTCTAAAACAAAATTTAAAGTATAGTCACAATATTTTGTTTTTTTTTATATATTGAGGATAGAGTCTTACGACTCCAGCCAAATAAATAAATAGATAATAAACAAGTACAGGAATTTTTACACGCAGTAAAAATAAGAGAAAAAACGAGACAACAACAAGAGAGACAACATCCTATAGGAGAGTCAACACATTATAGAAGCATGGCAACAACAGTTGATAGTTCCAGGCAATGGAGCGCATTACACTATGGAGCCAAGCAACCGCAATAGTCACCACTGACCGCAGAAGGAAGAAAGGCCAGGAAGCCAGAGACGAGGGATTGACCCTTACCGGCAGCAAGAAAGAGATCACCCAGGGGCCAAACAGCGGACAAGGGGCAGGAGGAAAGCGCCAGGCGTCCAGAAGACCGCCTCGAGCCCCTAATGCGCTCGAAGGCACAACATACCGACGCCTAGAAAATGCCGACAGGAGCACAACCGACACAAAGCTGAACGCACAAACCACCTGCAATAAGGAAAGCACCCAAAAGGAGACAGAGCACTAAGCGGGAGGAAAGCCCACCCCCGCAGTGCCTCACAACAACCACTGAGCTGGAGTTCCAGGGAAGGTATCAAAAAGAACCAAAGAGCAAAACCTCAATAACCACAGAGAATAGAAACAGACTAAAGTGCCACGCTCACTCAGAGATAATATACTCTGAAGCAGCGCGCCTAAAACCCCCCAGCAACCCCAGAAAACACAGGAGCGACACAGCACCCATAGGCAACCAGCCAAAGGGAAAAACAGTCACAGAGAAAAACCTTACCGGGCACACTCAGCCTCGCCAACCGGTAGAACATCAAAAACACAGCCTCACCAATTAAACAGGGGGCCAAAAATCCAGCCGAAAATAAGCTGTCCCCTCTTTGAAAGAGGTGCCCAAACCAAAGAAATGGGCCAGAGAAAAACAGCAAGTAATAAGGATACGGTATAACCGGGAACATAGAGGGCATGAATAGCACTTACACCCTATAAAAACAGGAATAAACATTCAGTTATAAGAGACCAAAAGGTCCAAACCATCCCTTAGCAAAGAGGTCCCAACAGATTAAAATAGAAACTAAGCATAAAGCCAGCAATACACAGGAGCCACCTTGGCCAAAAGGGAAGACAACCCAAGCCAGTAGGCTCAAAGAAGTGTCACCCACTGGATCTTACCAGTCAAAAACAGAACAAAACCAGGGCTACCTCTGCCAAAGGGTGAATAGGGAACAAAACTCTGAACAAGAACGTTAATCAGCTGCCTGCAAAATAAGAGAGAGAATTAAAGGTAAGTGAAAGAAAAGAAATAGCATTAAGGAGGCAGATAGTTAAACAGTCTTAAAAAATAAATGCCCTCTTGAAGTCTCTGTAAATTAAGGTCCCTTACTTTAGACAGCGCTAAAGAAGAGGACCAGAGCTTAGACATGTAAAGAAAATCATCTAAGAGAGAATTAATGGACCGAGAGGAATGGGAAAAAAATCCGATTATTCCTTTCTTTCCAGATAATCCAAACTATAACCATAATGGAAAGATCCCAGGCGCTACGAAACCTAAACTTAATGAAACGGGCTCTCCAATCGGTCTAATACTCTAGGATAGTAGGAGGGAAATGCGTAACCTTGCACGCGTGCAGACACGAGAGCCACAGAGGACGAATGACAATGCAGTGGAGGAACAAGTGGTCGACCACTTCTGCTTCAAAAAGGCAGAAGGGGCAAACCTGCCCCATGCGATGTTCATTTTGTTAAGGTTCTCGACCGTCAAAAGCATGTTATTCACAGCCAACCAGGTCAAAGTTTTCAGTTTAAGTGGAGCACAGCAGTTCCAAATGAACTTAGCGCATGGCGACTGGACACCACCGTTAGTAAGAAAGGAGTAAAAGGATTTCACTGAAAAGGTGCCCGAAGACGTCCAATGCCAAAGAACATCATCAGACGGACATCAATCATAATTGGATAATGAATCAAGGTGTATGGCATACTCCAGAACCAGAGAAGGCGATAGGACAGAGGAGAAGTGGATATTCCATTCCCTCTGACCGTCGGTAATTGAAAGGTAATTAGAAATAAGGGCCTTGTGATCCGATGCAAGATCAAAGAGGGCAGGAAAAGCATACTTCAGCTTATAATTCCCAATCCAAAGATCGGGCCAGAAGAAAGTTTTGGTGCCTTCGGCATAAACCTTGAGAATGCCACATTGAAAAGGGCTGACCGCTTTCCAGACTCCTTTCCAAAAGGGCGATGCATAACTGGAAAGGGGAGAATGAAACTCCCAAACATTGTGGTGGGAATGGCATTTATAAGCTATAAGATGGGCCCACAAGAGGGGCTCCTCTTTAAGCATCTTCCATAACCATTTGCCTAAAAGAGCCAGGTTTTTATACCTTAGATTCACAACACCCAGGCCCCCACTGGCCTTAGAGGAGCAGACAATCTTCCAATTACAAAGGTGACTACCAGCTTTGTACGATTCCGATTCGGACCAGAAGAAGTTCCTTCTGGTTTGATCAATCCTCTTAATGACCCAAAAAGGAACATAGAAAAAGGACATCATATAAAATAGAATAGAAGAAAGAGCGGAATTAACCAAGATCAGTCTACCTCCTCGAGAATGTTGTCTACCGAACCAGGTATTGAGTATGGATTCAACCTTATCGATCATAGGAATCCAGTTTGATCTATGCAGCTTTCCCCATCTCAGAGGCACACCAAGGTAAGTAATAGGGAAGGAAGCGCTAGCACAATTAAAGAATTGAGCAATCTCTATTTGGCGATTTTGTGACCCTCCGAGCCAGAGGACGGAGGACTTCTGAAAGTTAATAGGTAGACCTGAGGCCTTTTCAAAGATATAGAGGAGAAGTTTCAAATTACGCAGAGTACAACCATCAGGTTTCGCGAATATGACCGTGTCATCCGCATATTGAAGGTTGAGAATGCCCCTAAAACTGTTAGAGGAACGCAACCCCTCAATAACGTTGGCATCCCAAGCGTTACGCAGAAGCTTACTAAACACATCGGCAACAAGCGCAAAAAGGAGGGACGAGATAGGGTCCCCCTGACGAAGGCCACATTTACATTTAAATTTGTGGCCTTCAGAATCATTAATAAGGATCGAGGATGTACCCGCAAACAGGTTGGATTTGATCCAAGCTATCCATTTCGGACCAAAACCACGAAAAAGGAGGATATCAAGAAGAAAATCCCAACAGACATTATCATAAGCTTTTTGGAAGTCAAGTTTTAAGAGAATGCCCTCCGAATTAGACCTATGGCATTCGGAGATAACTTCTTGTGCACTAGCCACACTATCCAGAATGAAACGCTCTTTTATGAATCTGGACTGAGCCAGATCAATGAGAGGGGGGATCACCAGACTGAGACGATTCGCAAGCACTTTCATGATGATTTTGAAAGAAGTGTTCAGAAGACTAATAGGACGGAAGGTAGCAACCGTATTGGCTACCAAGATTTTAGGAATGAGCACAATATGCGCATAGTTGATACGATCGAAAGAGAAGCGACCACTGTGAAGGTCATTGAACATTGCCACAATATCTTCTTTAAGAAAGTCCCAAAACTTTTGGAAGAAAAAGGAAGGAAAACTGTCGGGACCCGGCAAAGAATCGCTTTTGAGGAAAAAGACTGCCAATTTAATTTCTTCCTCCGAAAAGGGCGCCTCTAAAGAGGACAAATCATGGTGAACATCACCACAGAGCTGGTCCCAGTCTAAGTGAATGGATCTAGGTTTAGCTCGACCAAGAAGATTTTTGAAAAAAGTAAGGAAGGTATGATGAAACTCCTCATTAGAAGAAAGTTCAATATCGTAATCGATGATGGAGGTAATCCGATTGCATCTCTGTTGATATGACGCGAAATTGGGAAAAAAAGAGGTGTTAGCGTCACCCTCCTTGAGCCAGCGCACTTTGACACGTTGGGCCCATTTGATGTGTTCGTTCTGAAGAATGCCTGCAAACTCGCATTTGCAAAAATTTCTCTGAAAACGGAGAGTCAGAGATAGGGCCTTGCTCTTCAAGAAGGTCAATAGCTGAAATATAGGATAGGAATTGGTTTTTTAGAGCGGTCGCCTGCGCGAAACGCTCCTTACACCAAATTTTGCACCCAAATTTAACCGCATGAAGTCTAAGGAGCAGTCTCCCCAGCCCATGCGATCCGGTAATAGCAGAAAGACACTCCAAGATCATATTAACAAATATTTGATCCTGAAGCCAGAACTTTTCAAAGTGGAATTTGAAAGGTTTCGAGAAATTGAAGTTAGAATGAAGCACTATAGGCACATGGTCCGAAGCGGGGTTAGGAAGGGCACAAGCAAAAGAATTATGAAAGGAAGCGATCTAATCTTGAGAAACAAGGAAACGATCGAGCTTCGCCATCGAACGGATACTCCTCATGTTCGACCAAGTGAAGGATCCCCCATTAAGAGGAATCTCGGAGAGGTTGAGGCTACGAATCGAGTCATTGAAGTGGATGGAATCAGAAGAAATGGAGGCATTCCCCGTTCTCTCATGAGAAAAATAGGTAACGTTGAAATCCCCACAAAAAATCCAAAAGCCATTGGTATTGTGGATAAAAGGTTGAAATTCGGTCCAAAAGAGAGGGCGACGATCAGCCGTGGATGGACCATAGACAGATACCACATAGATAGAATAGTTGAATTCAAACCAGTGAAGACAAACGATAAGGAAAAAATTGAGCCTTCGAACCGAGATAAGGGAAAAGATGGAAGGCTTAAATCCAAAAAGGATACCGCCCCAGGTGCCAATAGCATCAAGGGGGATCCAATTAGGAATAGAAGCACCCCCGATGGATCGAAGCATAGAGGGGGTCGTGGAATCTAATTTGGTCTCTTGAAGGGAAATCATATCACAACGAGAAGAAGTGATAAGGTGTAACACTGATTGTTGTTTACTAGGACATCAGAGCCACCGAATATTCCAAGACGCACTAATCATAAAGATATTGGGACTCGACAGCTCTAGAGATTTCCAGATTACGGATATCATCGAATTCCAAAAGTAGATTCGAGGTCAACGCGAATCCCATACTGGAAGCTAGAAGGAGAAACTTCGTAGAGGAGACAGTGTCAAAATGCACCTGATAAACAGATCCCAAAAGGGGAGAGTCCCTAACAAGAGGGGGTGGAGGAGGAATTTCCAGATTATGAATTTGAGCCGCTAAAGAGGCTTTCGACGTGGAAGATAAGTGAGAATTCTTTTTAGCCTTGATACGAGCACTCGAACGTAGTAAAGGGGGGAGGGTTTTGGATCTCTTAACAGAGGAAGGAAGCTTAACAGGCTGAGGAGAGTCAGTTGGAGTATCGCTAATCTCGGCATCCAAAGATCGATGCTCCTCAGGAAGAGGAATCGAAGGGCGTACAGATCGACGGGACGACTGATGCAAGGGAGGAGGCAAAGGAGTATCGCTAATCATGGCATCCAAAGATCGATGCTTCTCAGGAAGAGGAATCGAAGGACATACCGAACGAATGGACGAAAGACGCAAAGTAGGAGGCACCGGTTTAACCCGACAACTCTTTCGCAGAGAAAAGGAGGGAGCAGTAAACGGAAGCCAAGAAAAGAGACCGAGGGATGCAGAGGGGAATACCAACACCGCAGAAAGGGCAGTGTCTCAAGACACTTTGGAGATAGAACCGAGACGAGGAAAAAATTGGAAAGGGTGAACGTTTAGGTAAGAGAAAGAAGAATAGCAAAAGGAGGCCACATATGGTCCCAAGCTAAAAGCAATGCAATACAAACGACCACAGCTAGAAACAGAGCAAAAATAGAATTTAGAAAATGAAAATGGTAGAAGTACCTTCAGCGATGCTTGCTTGGAATCGAGGTCCTGAACCTCTTCCTCAAGAAGATCGTCCTGATCCGTCCAGTCTGCAGCTGACTTAGAGCTCTTAATAGCAGATTTGAGAAATCCCAGATTAGTAGAAGCTTCTGGCTCAGGCTGCCTAGGCAAGGCAGAGGAGAATTTATCCCAATCGGTCTTGAAGTTGGGATTCACTTCCCACTGGGGCCATTTGAGTCCTCATCAGACATACGACTAAGATCAGAGATCGACAAGGGCCCCCGTGAAGACCGGGAAACCTCAGAAGTTAGCGCCTTAGAGGGAACCATAGAGAGCCTAGGTTGTGCCTTACTCACAGATTACGATGCAATATCCGGGTTTATCCAGACCAGATTGGGAGGTTTCGCAGGAGAAACCTTAGGAAGAGGGGCATTACTTCTCCGAGGGAAAGCCACTTTCTTTTTTGTGGGAACCTTGCCCTTAAGTTTAGCACGTTGAGGAGACCTAAGTGGTACAACACCAAGATAAAAAGGGGCTGAACGGGGTCCCTTAGCTAGGGATGGCAATTGGTTAGCAGCAGCGGCTGGAATGATAGCCTGGGAAGAAGAGGGCACGTGGTAATTGACGGTAATGGAGAACTGAGCTTGGTTAATACGCAGCGTATAAGCTGCAACCCTATCCAACAGCCGAGGACAAAGAAATTCTGCCTCTACCTGGAGACAGCCGGTGGCAAGAAGGGAGGTAGAAGAGGTACAGATGAGGTCACCGATACACCTGGTCATGCCTGCCACCAGCCCCGGAGAGTCACAGAAAGGAGGGAGACCAATCAAAGTCACCTTGGTGGGATACTGAAAAACGACAGAAGAAGGAGCTCCTGACCGAAACCATTTACGAATGGCTAGGTTGATCGAGTCTATAGAAAAAGGTTTGATGGTAATTAACTCCTCCAAAACCTTGGAAGAAGGGCACTTGATAACTATATCGCCATTGGAACACGCATTTAATGTCCAGGTCCAGTCGAAAATGTTACAAGCTTTGCAAAGAAAGGTGTCAAGAGCATAAAAGGAGACTGGCCCCCCAGAGAAAGACATTGTGCCCAAGCACTCTACCTCAGAAATCTTAGCACAGATGTCTAGGGAGGGCACATACACTAGAGTAACTTGCGGCTTACAACCTGAGTCCACAGTGGAGACAGACTCTTTGAGAGATAGAGTAGAAGAATGCGATACCGCTTCGGCAACACCAGGAAGAAGGGTCAAAACCTTAGACTGGGGTGTGGAGGGAGGCGGAATGAGAAGAGCAGTCGAGGGAGTTGGAAGGAGGGGGGTTTGGTTATCAAGCCTAGGGCGCTTCGCATTTTTAGACTGACTATCAGCCAACTTGGCTTGTAAAGTCGGGAAATCAAGCGCGCTCAGAACTTAGTATGAGATCGGCATCCCTAAGGAAAGGCCAAGCAACTGTTGGAGAGCGAAGCATTTGTTACGAGCATGGCCGGGTTTGAGGCAGAACAAGCATTTCATTTTGAAAATGCAAGAGGACCTCCAAGAAAAATGTCGGAGAAGGTCCTAGGACGGAATTGCTCGCCCCCTCGATCAGACCGGCGCCTAGCATTAGCTTCAGCCGGTGGATCTCCAACTTTTTCTCAACAACGGCCTCACGAAGAAAAGACTTCGAAGCCGATCCCCCACTCGAGGCCTCCGAGATCGACCAGTTCGTCTCAACTGCCCACCAATCCCGGTCGGCTATGGTTTTCTTCAAACGAGCGACCTCCAAGCTGAGCTCCCTAGACTTGTTCATGAAGTAATTCACCGCGGCCGCTCGGTCCCGAACCTGCTTACGGTGGCAAGTCAGAGCACTCTCCATAGCCCCTGACCCAGCTCGAACCAAAGAAACCTCGGCAGAGCCAAGGTCGGCACCAAAGGATTCCATGCATCTATAAAAAAAGACGGGAAAAACAACAAGTCACAAAAGAGACTAAAAAAGCACAAGTCATGGAGCATCGGCCCAAAAATTATCTTGCATTAAGTTTAAAATTTTTGTACTAAGGTGGTGGCTAGTCCACGCAAGGCGTTTACAAAATCAAAAAAGGAGAACCTAAACTATGCTTGAGGGAAGATGGCACCTCTTCATCGCTCGGGTCGCCCCCGACATCCTCTTGGTGAGGGTCCCCCATCTCCTCGCCACCGGGTGTCGGCGGATGCTCGGGCTGCCAGTTGTAGTGGAGGTGGTCGACCCTCTTGTCCGGATAGATCAACCAAAAATACTCCTTAGCCTAATCATAGGCCTCATCCTGTGCCAGGATCAGGGTATCCGCCATGGTGATCTCCGCCTCCTCCATGGCCTTCTGCGCCTTCTCAGCTTCTTCCTGAGCCTTCTCCTTAAGGCGATCCACCTCTTTCTTGTGGTGATCGGCTATCGAGGCCATCTGGGCCTTGTGGACCGCCTCCATGCTCCGAGCCTCCTTCAGCTCGTCCGACAGCTTGGTCACCTCACGGAAATACTTCTCCACATTCCTCCTCTCAACGAGGACCTCCTTCTCCAAGCACTTCTGAAAGTGCTGCCCATAAAGTATTGCCTGTCTGAAGAAGAAAAAGTTAGAAGAAATTCTAGAGTCTAAACTCAAAGCAAAACTATGGGCACTCACCGAGAGCTGCGCCTGTGACCACCTCATAAAGGCCATCTCAGACGTCTGCACCGCCAGAGCCATACGATCTCGCTCCGTGGCGATGTTCCTGACCACCTCTATGGCCATCGGACCCTCAAGTAGGGAATCCCCTGTGAGAACCGACCAATCCAGGGCATGCAGCCTCAGCCCCTGTTGCCCGGCCATCTGCTCGGCACTGGGCCGAGGTGGGGGAAGCCTCTGCTCCGGGACCTCAGAGGTCTTTTTACTACCGGAGCTTCCCCCCGCCTCCCTAGACGCCCTCGGCATGTGGTGATGCTTCTTCGCCCTCTTCGGGGACGGCTCCATAGCCTCCGAGGCCGGGCCCTTGCTGGACCTCGTGCCTTGGGCAGCCGCCTTTTCCTGCTCCGCTATCTTTTCCCTCTCCGCCCTCCTCTTGGCGGCAACAGCCAATAAGGCCTGCCTGTTGTCAAGCTGCTTGGCCATCATCTCTGCAAAATGGAAGAAGTGAGGCAAATGTTAACACGAAGGCAGAAAGATAGGAAAATTCAGAACAAAAACATACTAGGGTCGGCTGGGCTCAGTCTGGCTCGGGCCAGGTGCATTTCTGTCACTCGGGGCCACTCTATGTTGTGCCCCCAACGATCTTCCCCACCTTCGCCCACTCTTTCTCTGTCAACTCGCTGCGCTTCGGAGGTTTATGGTTTGGCTTAAAAAAGTTCCAGGCGGTTGGAATCCTTCAAAGCTTCTCGCTCCAGACTATGAAGTACTTCTTCTTCCATCCTTTGATGGAGTCCGGTTGGCCGTGCATCACCTTCTTGTGAGATTGCGGCGAAAGATAGAAGATTCCCTCCGCATCACCTAATGAGCTCATCCCCAAGATAGCGCGGAAGTATGTAAGCCTCGGCTTGATCCCCTTCTCCTGGCACTTCAAGATAAAGCAGACCAAATGTTTCCACGAATTAGGGTCGTACTGCATCATGCTCAACTTTGCCCAATTCAAAACCTTCTTGATGAAGGGGTGCAACGGTAGCCTAAGTCCTGAGATGAAGGCATCCTCGGGAAAAACACAGTAGCCCGGCACAAGAGTGGTGGTCGGACGAATACCGGGGCTCGGAATCAGGAGTTCGAACTCCTTGGGGATAAAGTAGGCCGCCCTCAGGATGTGCAAGTAGTCCGCCCTCAGGACACACTAGATACTGTCCATCCTGATCTTCACCCGACTCTCATCCCCTGGCACGGAGGGGAGCGGAGTAAGATCGTTAACATCATCAGGATACATCCTAATCGACCCGAAATTTCTGAAGGTGACAGGGGCAAACTTAAACCCCGGTCCAGGGCCATATTTATCAGGCACGTTGGGGCTATCCGGACGGATCCACTTCCTCTTCCTCCTACGAGGATGAGGTTTCCTCTCCGGAGACGGGGTTGACAATGGTGGCAGAGGAGGGAGATCACCCTCGCCCTCGGTTACCCCTCTTGCATTACCTTCCCTCGCATCTCCTCGAGCATCGTCTCCCCTGGCACTCGGATCGGGCTTCCCCTGCTTCCCCTCAGAATCTTCCTCCTCATCCTCCTCGTCTTCAACACCCCCCTCTCCTTCGAGGTCCTCCTCTTCCTCCTCGCCCTCGCCCTCATCTACAGGCTCCTTCCCTGGCCTACGGGATCTCAAAGGTTGAACAACAAAAACTACTCCTCCCCGCCATCCGACCCTGGATCTGACAGAACATCCTCTTTAATTACATAATCGCCCAAGGACCAAGACGTCGAAGGTGATTCAGCTTCCTTCTCGGAATGACCTGACGAGCTTGCCTCGGAGCCAGACTGAGAGCGCGACATTACGAATCAAAAGTACTAACCTAAAAATACAGCGCGAACGGAAAGATCACCGGAAAAAGGTCATCGACGGCAGACGAGAAAAAACCCCTGTTCTTGAAAGTTGGAAAACACAAGTGAGGAAACAAAGGGGAGAAAGAGGGGGAAAGGGGGATTTATAACAGAGAAAGAGACTCCTCGAATTTTTTGAAAAGATCTAACCATTGGATCTTGATCATCAAGATCCAACGGCCGCTAAGACCTGAGTAGCTTCGATTCACGTGCCTATGACGTCAGCATGGGGTGAAAAATTACCCCTTTACCCTCGGTGCTCTCAGCCGATACAAACGGCTTGGAACGCATGGCTAGCCACTAGTGAGGACTGCAGGCTTTTCCAACAAGTCAGGAGGCTTGACGCTCGGATGGTACCGCGAGCCCCAAAATTCTCAGACTTCTCCAACAAGTCAGGAGGCTCGACGCTCGGATGGTACCGCGAGCCCCAGAATCCTCCTCAATTCGACAGGAGGCTCGACGCTCGGATGGTACTGCGAGCCCCAAAATCCTCCTCTATTCGACAGGAGGCTCGATGCTTGGATCGTACCGCGAGCCCCAGAATCCTTAGACTTTTTCAACAAGTCAGGAGGCTCGACTCTCGGATGGTACCGCGAGCACCAAAATCCTCAGAATTTTCCAACAAGTCAGGAGGCTCGATGCTCGGATGGTACCGCGAGCCCCAAAATCATACTCTATTCAATAGGAGGCTCGACTCTCGGATGGTACTGCGAGCCCCAAAATACTCCTCTATTCAAAAGGAGGCTCGGTGCTCGGATGGCACCGCAAGCCCCAAACCATCCTCTATTCGACAAGAGGCTCGACGCTCGGATGGTACCGCGAGCCCCAAAATCTTCCTCTATTCGACAGGAGGCTCGATGCTCGGATGGTACCGCGAGCCTCAAAATCCTCCTCTATTCAACAGGAGGCTCGGCGTTCAGATGGCACCGCGAGCCCAAAATTTTCTTCTATTCAGAAGCAGGCTCGGCGCTCGGATGGCACCGCGAGCCCCAAATTCTCCTCTATTCAAAGGAGGCTTGGCGCTCGGATGGCCCCACGAGCCCCAAATTTTTCTCTGTACAGCGTGAGGCTCGGTGCTCGGATGGCACCACAAGCTCCTAAAATCCCCTTGCTCTTCCAATAAGTGAGGGGGCTCGTCTCTTGACCCTCGACGCTCGGCAAACTGAGTTCCTCCTCTTCAGATCTCGACGCCCCTTGCTTTTCCAACAAGTGAGGGGGCTCGTCTCCTGACCCTCGATGCCTGGCAAACAGAGCTCCTCCTCTTCAAATCATGACGTCCCCTTGCTTTTCCAACAAGTGAGGGGGCTCGTCTCCCGACCCTCGACGCTCGGCAAATCGAGCTCCTCCGCTTCAGATCTCAACGTCCCCTTACTTTTCCAACAAGTGATGGGGCTCGTCTACCGACCCTTGACGCTCGGCGAGAAGAGCTCTGACTCCACGAATCTCGACGTCCCCTTACTTTTCCAACAAGTGAGGGGGCTCATCTACCGACCCTAGATGCTCGGCCAAGCGACCTCGGGCTCGACGCTCGGATGTCACCGCGAGCCCCAAATTACCCCCCAGCAAGTGAGGGGGCTCGCCTACCGACCCTCGACGCTCGGCAAACCGAGCTCCGACTCCTCTCCACCCGGCACCCCTCATGACTCCAAGAGGGGATCCCCTTCATCCTACCCCACTGACCTCTTCGAGAAGATATGAATCTCGTTCTTCGCTGTACACACCACTCCGCTCTTCCTACAGAGGCAAAAATCACTGCCACAGGCTGGATTATCCAGCCCTCCAGGAATGGGGGGCTCCTGATATGGGTCAGATGATGTGGCCCCTCCTGGGCCACAAGATCCCCTCAAAAATCGTTCACTCCTAATCATCAGGTCTGCCAGGTCAGCCCTAAGCCTCATGGGCTTCTGCCATGTCAGGCCCAAGGGCAACCGGGTCCAGACCCAACCCAAACGGGTCCAAACCTGCTTTGCAATGCCTATAAATACCAGGCCTCCTTCCCTTTCAAGAGGTAATCAATCTTTCCCGTCTCAAACCCTAGTTACTATTACTCTTCTTCATTGACTGACTAGATCGTCGGAGGGTCTGCCATCGGGACCAACCCTGGTATTTCTAGACCAAGTGCAGGTACACGAGACCTCCGGATCCGAGCCTCCAGATCCGAGCTGAGCATTCGATCCGAGCCGAGCATCCGATCTCCACCTCGCTCCTGTCTACTCCCGAACCGTACTCTCGGCTGAGGATCGGACGCACCACCCGTACCGAAACTTCCGCAAAAATACAAATCGAGAAGAACTCACACCTGGTGCAGCCACCCTCAAAAAACAAACCGTATCAGAAACATATACTGCAAGATTTTCTAATCAATTAATCAGATAGTCAAATAGATGATGATTTTCTCTTTGAATATTAATTATGTATGTCGAGGAGAAGCTGATAGAGAATTTTACCATTGACTAGATTAATGAAGATTTTAATAGTATGAAAGAATGAATAGTTGCATTTGTTTAAAAGTATTTTTACTTTGCCTGTAAATAAAGTTTTATGATTTGTTTTTTTACCTTTTTATTCGTCCCCTCTACTTCTAAATTCTCGCTCCGCAGCAATTAAGACCGGACTATTATAAGAAAACAGATGTATAATACTTAGAACTAGCCACAAACCTCTCATTTCAACGACATTAATCGAATTCAAGGCGAGAAACCCAGTACCAATCAATGACTTGCCCAAATGCCCCTACAAAAAGTACCAGGCTCAATATGTACGAATTTTTGACCAAAATGACCCACTTTATGAGAGTTTTTACCAAAACAATCCACTTTCAAAAGTTTTTACCAAAACAACCCATTCGCTAACTTTAGCGACCCTAAAACAGGGTCGCTAAATGAGTGAGCGAGTGTATACATGGCCTTTTTCTTCAGGTTTCACCTCTTGGAGAAAAACTGAAGAAAAAAATCAAGCATATACTCGCTACCTCAGTTAGCGACCCTGTTTTCACTAGGGTCGCTAGCAAGTATCGTGCAAATGAATAGAGGAAAAATATATTTTGGCTTGTATTATAAAAAAACATTGGGTTTAGAGTCGCTATCTCAGTTAGCGAGTGTGTTTGTACCACATTCACTAACTGAGATACCGAGTGTATTGACTTGAAGAAAAATATATTTTGATTTAGACTCGTTATCTCAGTTAGTGAGTGTGGTACAAACAATTCGTTTAACAGAGATAGCGAGTCTAAACCCAATTCGTTTGTACCACACTCGCTAACTCAGTTAGCGACATTAGTGAAAATAAGGTCGCTAACTGAGATAGCAAGTGCATACTTGGTTTTTTCTTCAGGTTTCATCATTTGAAAAAAACTAAAGAAAAAGACAAAGTATAAACTCGCTAATTCAGTTAGCGACCCTGTTTTCACTAGGGTCGCTAACTGAGTAAGCGAGTGGATCGTTTTGATAAAAACTTTCGAAAGTGGGTCGTTTTGGTAAAAGCTTTCAAAAAGTGGGTCGTTTTGGTAAAAAATTCCAATATGTACTTGGGCTCACAGAAGGTTTATTTCATAAAGTGGCCCATATAAGTTTAAAATCATTTTTTACTTTGCCTTATAAACAAAGTTTTATGATTTGTTTTTTAGTTTTTTATTCGTCCAAATCCTCACTCTGCCGCAATCAAAACCGGACCCTTATGAGAAAGTATGCGTATCGCCATTTGAGCCAGCCACAAACCTCACTAGCTGCTATGAAATAGAAAAAGAATTCTTTTCCACAATATTAATCGATTTCGATGAGGTCCACTGTCAATCATTAACAACTTGCCCCTACAAAAAGTATTAGGTTCATTTTGTACTTGGGCTCACAAAGGGTTTATTTCTGTAAGTTTTAGGAAAGGGTAAATCTCATTAAACCTTACCTGGGTTTCACTAGTTTGAAGATAATTATACCCTTAAATTTTTTTTATGGATGGGTATACTATACCCTTAAAGTTATTGAGGTTCACTATGAATGCCATAACGACGTCCATATTAACTGAAATTGACTGTACCCCTAAATTTAAAACCACAACGCCCCGCGCAAATAAAATAAAATAAAATAAAATAATAAAATAAAATTTATACCTTGCCTTCTACTTAATTTAAATTATTGAAAAAACTCTCCGAATCACATTTTCATCTTCTCTTTATTTTATTTTTCCTTTCTATATGTTAAATTTTTCTGCAAATTTAATTCTCAACAAAAAACTTAATGAGCGAAAATAAGCTTAGTTAAATGCTTAAAGTAGCCATGGTTAATTTAGAAAGAAACCAGCCAAAAATCATCACGTGATAGTATATGATATCAAATTTTGACGGAGTACACACTACAAATGAAATGGGCATTATCGGTGTTTATCTAATATATACCGGCGTTTATAAATGCCGCTTTATATAATAGCGGCGTTTCTAACAACGCCACATGAAACGCCGCTGTAGCGAGCATCAGGACAAGTTAGGGGTTTATCCCGGCGTTTTTTACTAACCGCCGCAATGGAGCATTTACATATGACGACGGTTCGAAAACGTCGGGATATATATTTTTTTATTTTGGTATTTTAAAAGTTATAATCTATCCCGGCGTTTGGAAACATTAGGATAGATATTTTATTTTTTAAAAAAGGTAATAAGCGAAAAACACCCCTGATCTATGAGGTCAAAGCAGAAAACCGCCTAAACTATTGGTCAAAGCAGTAAACCCCCCCCCCCCCCCCCCCCCAACTGTGAAACGTGGTCACAACTCGTACGAAAACCCTAAAAATGAGTGTGAAAAGATCAAAATGCCCCTATTTAAATAACACCTTAATAACATATTCTAATCACTTCTCTTATTCACTTAATTCCGGCTCACTCTTTCTCCTGTTCTCTCTCTGACAACCTCGCTCCCTCTCTCTTATATTTCTCCTACAAAATTCGGTTCCCACTCCCGAGCGAGGACCCAATAAGGTGTATGAAATTGTAGCACTGAAGATCCGTAACCCAACATCCCCAAAATCTCCAAATCCCTAACCCTAAACCCAAAATTCAAATAGCATCGAAGTCGAAATCAGGCCTAAGCTCAATCGGTGGTGAAGTCCTGCAAACGGTGGCAGCAACAACAAATTTGAAGCCATCCGGGTACAGTTATCTCTATCAATCATCTACTCTTTATTTCTTTCTAAAATAGCTTTTATTCAATCTCTTTACTGTGATTGGGCACATAATTGAATTTGGGACTTTTTTAAACATCTTTAAAAAATTTAAAATTTGTGAGAAGAAGATTAAAAAGGTGGATGTTTTGCCTCTTGATGTGTCTAATTTTTATAAATATTTGTACTCATTTACTCATAAAAATTGCTTGTATTCTTCTATGTTGTTAATAATTTATCTTATTTCCATAGGTTTCAGTTAATTAATTATTTTTGAAGGAATAAGATTTTTTTGATACAAAAGGTGAATATTTTCAGTAACAATTAACAAAGAAAATAAGGAGAATGATTGATTAATTTTTATTGATTTGTTGAATTTAAATTTTACAATTTGGTCATGTGAAAAGCAAAATAGAAATATTATTATCAATTAGGGGTTAGAATAAAATTTTGTAATTAAAAAAATAAAAAAAAGAAAGAATGCACAGTACGGTTTTTGTAATTGATTATTAGTTTAAGATTAATCTTAATTTTAAGATTTAATTAATTATCTAATAATTATTAACTAAACCTAATTTTAAACTAACTAACCCTAATTATGTCTTTCCTACATAAGAGCGGGAAATTGGGCATTGCGGTTTTCGAGGTGGCCACGTCAGCGCGCACTCAGCGAAACAGAGGAGAGAAGAGAAAAGGCGTGGCTGACTTTGTTTGTGTTGCGGCGTGAAATCCAAGATGGAACAGAGGGCTGGGTTGGCTGCCCGACTTTTGAGACGGTACAGTACAAAAACAGAGAAGAAAAGGAAAGAGAGAATAGTGCTGAGTTCAAGGAGCTTCGACTTGGATTTTTGGCAATAGGCAGAGTGTTTTTCTTCTCTTCTTCTAAATTTGTATTATGCAATCAAAGAATATGTTTGTTAGTTACAAATTTATTATGAACTAATTTTATTTTTGTAGGGTTTTGATGTAGCCTAGTTTTGAGAACACAATTTTAATTCCATATTATTTTTTTATTTTTTCAGGATTGTGTGTTTGATTTTTGTTCTTAATGCTTACAACTGTTTGACCAACTTTTGTATAATTTATTAAATCATGGAGAGATCAAACTGGTAATTTATGATTTCGAATTAATATAATTAAACACCGTTACAAGAGCGAACCGCTATTAATGTGACCGTTAAGAAATTCATAGATCTTAATGAATTTTCAATTTGTAATTTGTAAATGAACTATGACAAAGAATTAGTTGAAAATATTTTTGATATTGCTTGAGAGAGAATATTGAATAATTTGAGGATTTTGGTCTACAACTTGGAAAAGTAATATTTTTATTCACATGGAATTATGAATTGTGTAGGATTAATTAGGTAAAATCAAAAGCCCTAGAATTAACTTTGCTATTAACAAACAACCAAATTTCGGATTCCGTTCCTTTTAATTAGTATATTTCTTTCATTGGTTTAATTTAGAATTAGTTGTTATTTCATTCATATTTTTGGTTTTCCAAATAGTAGTTAATCTAGTCAATGTTGGTACTCGATAAAATAATTAGTCCTTGTGAGTTTGACACTCTTTTCACTTAACTATACTACTTGTTGCGATTTTGTACACTTGCAATAATTCACATTAAGTTTTTGGCGCTGCCACCTAAACTTAAAGATCCAGGGAGTTATGCTAACCAAAGGGAGTAATACAATTTTACAAAAAAAGCTGCCTCCTAAACTTAAAGATCCAGGGAGTTTTACAATTCCTTATACTATTGGAAATTCTTCTTTTGATAAAGCATTATGTAATTTAGGAGCAAGTATTAATCTTATGTCTTATTCTGTTTTTAGGAAATTAGGTATTGGAGAACCAAAGCCCACTACAGTTTCTTTGCAATGGGCGGACAGATCTATCAAGTTTCCAAGAGGAATAATTGAGGATGTTTTGGTGAAAGTAGACAAGTTCATATTTCCCGCTGATTTCGTAGTGCGTGATATGGAGGAAGATGAACAAATTCCGTTAATTTTGTGGCGAACATTTCTAGCTACGGGGAGAGCTTTGATTGATGTCCAACACGGAAAACTTATTTTGAGGGTTGAGGATGAGTAAGTAATGTTTGATATTTTTAAATCCATAGAGGTTGTTGCTGAAGCCCACTCATGTTTTCATGTTTGTGAAACTAATCTAATTGTGGGAGAGATGTATAAACCGGAAGTTGAGAAACTACCAATTAAAATGTGTCCAACAAATTCAGAAACTCTTGAATCTGAGAAAGAAAAGATTTTGGAATACGTTCAAGTTGCACCATCTATTAACTTTTCTTCGCAGCTGACATTCAAGGAGGTGGGGATATCAAGAACGCCATTGTCAAGAAAGAAACGACTTAAACTCAAGCTTCAACCACAGCCATCTAGCTTGGGGGTGCTCAAAGAAAACCTAATCCATACATGAAGAAAGTTATTAGAAAAGATGTCTTGATGAAGTTGGATCTTGGCGTTACATAACCATCTCAGCTACAACGTCTGGCTGAAGACTTAAAACTTAGCGCTTCTTAGGAGGCAACCCATGCTTTCTTTTTACTGCATTAGATTTGATTTTTTCTTTTAGTTTGCTTTAATTTTAATTTTCAATTTTATTTTATAGGATTGCATAAGTTTGGAAGTTGCCGAGCGGAGCTATTTTTTAGACCGACATTGATAGCTAATTTTGAGCAGGATACAATCCGAATATAGAAAAGTGTATAAAATATCGATTGAAGGAAATTGTCTTAGCTCTCCAAAACAAAAAGAATAAGACAATTTGGACATCTACAGCTCTAGATATTACTAAAACAATGAACGTCGCGCGCCCAGAATTTTAACACGAATCAGAGGAGCAATTTTGAACTTTTCGCACTCCTTTTGTTTTTCTTTATCCATTCCCATTGAGGAAAATGTGATATTCAAGTTTGGGAAAAGGGGTACAATTTTTTATATATATTTTATATATATATTTGAGAAGAAAAACAAAACAAAAGGGATTTCAATTAAGCTTACCATTACACTTTTGAGTTTCTTATTGTGCTAAAGCTTTGAAATATTTTTTTTTAGGATAGACAATATCTTATAAAGCAAGATCAAGCATACTTATTTACTTTAGGATTATTGAAGTTCAAAATTTCTCACAAAATTGTGAGTCATGTGATGATACATAAAAGAAAAATGTGTTTCTTTTTCTTGTGATTATCCCCTTTGATCTAGTCCTAAACAGAGTTTAAGTAAATAATGTGATATTAATGATCAAATAATTGAATGAATAAATTTCTATCTACTCAAATATTTTGAGTTGCTTGGTAACTAGGGGTATTCATCACAAATGTTTACTTTGACGTCAAACGGTAACTTGAAATATGAGTATTCAAAAGCACTCTAAGTGTGTGACTTGTTGAGTGACCGGGTGAATTCATCATAAATGTTTGCATTCGCGTCAAAAAACAAGTGAAAACTTAGAGAGAGAGGGAAAGAAAAAAAAATGTAGTTTGCTACTCGGTTTGTAGTAGTGAGAAAGGATGATCACAGAATGAGTTATTACCTAATATAATTACATTAATTGTATGAAGAATATGAATGGATTGGGAACTATGAATGAATAATTGCACTGGAGAAAGTGAGTATGCTTAGTTTTACTTTATTTGCTATTGTTTGTGTATTAAGTTAAAATTTTGGTGCTTGCATGATAAGATCTCTTAGTGTGATGAGTTAAGCCTACTATTGATTACTATCCCTTTATTCATGGTTTTACTTTTTTCTCGAGGACAAGAAAAATCTTAAGTTTGGGGTATTTGATGTGTCTAATTTTTATATAAATATTTGTACTCATTTACCTATAAAAATTACTTGTATTCATCTATCTTGTTAATAATTTATCTTATTTCCATATATTTCAGATAATTAATTATTTTTGAAGGAATAAGATTTTTTTGATGCAAAAGGTGAATATTTTCAGTAAAAATTAACAAAGAAAATAAAGAGAGTGATTAATTAATTTTTATTGATTTGTTGAATTTTGAATTTTACAATTTGACTATGTGAAAAGCAAAATAGTATTATTATTATCAATTGGGGGTTAGAATAAAATTTTGTAATAAAAAAAATAGAAAATAAAAATAAAAAAAAGAAAGAATGCACAGTACAGTTTTTGTAATTGATTATTAGTTTAAGATTAATCTTAATTTTAAGATTCCAATTAATTATCTAATAATTATTAACTAAGCCTAATTTTTAAACTAACTAACCATAATTATATCTTTCCTATATAAGTGCAGCATGTGAATGAGAGAGGCAGGCGGTACGTAGGCTGGGGGGAAGGGGTTGGATCCAAGTAGAAAAAACCGAAAAAACAGTCAGAGAAGCGGCAGAAGAAGAAAAAAGGAAAAGGGGCATTGCGGCTTTCGAGGCGGCCACGTCAGCGCGCAGTCAGCGAAACAGAGGAGACAGGAGAGAAGGCGTGGCTGGCTTTGTTTGTGTTGCAACGGGAAACCCAAGACGGAACAGAGGGCTGGGTTGGCAGCGCGACTTCCGAGACAGTGCAGTACCGAAACAAAGAAGAAAAGGAGAGAGAATAGCACTGAGTTCAAGGAGCTTCGACTTGGATTTTTGGCAACAAACAGAGTTTTTTTTTTCTTCTCTTCTTCTAATGTTTATTATGCAATCAATGCAATCAAAAAAAATATTTATTAGTTGCAAATTTATTATGAACTGATTTTATTTTTCTAGGGCTTTGATGTAGCCTAGTTTTGAGAACACAGTTTTAATTCCATATTACTTTTTTATTTTTTCCATGGTTGTGTGTTTGATTTTGTTCTTAATGCTTACAATTGTTTGGCTAACTTTTGTATGATTTATTAAATCATGGAGAGACCGAACTGGTAGTTTATGATTTCGAATTAGTAAAATTAAACACAGTTACAAGAATGAACCACTGTTAATGTGATCGTTAAGAAATTCATAGATCTTGATGAATTTTCAATTAGTAATTTGTGCATGAACTATAACAAATAATTAGTTGAAAATATTTTTGATATTGCTTGAGAGAGAATATTGAATAATTTGGAGATTTTGGTCTACAACTTGGAAAAATAATATTTTTATTCACATGGAATTATGAATTGTGTGGGATTAATTAGGTGAAATCAAAAGCCCTAAAATTAACTTTGCTATTAAAAAACAACCAAATTTCGGATTCTGTTCCTTTTAATTTGTATATTTCTTTCATTGTTTTAATTTAGTATTAGTTGCTATTTTATTCATATTTTCGGTTTTCCAAATAGTAGTTAATCTAGTCAATGTTGGTACTCGATAAAATAATTAATCCTTGTCGGTTCGACACTCATTTCACTTAACTATACTACTTGGTGCGATTTTGTACACTTGCAAATTATCACATCACCTCTAACTGTTGGGGGTGGTAGGTTTGGTGGTCACCGTAAACGTGTAATGTATACTCCATTAGTGTATGTGTTTTGCTAATGTGCAATTTCCAGTGGTGAATGATGTTCATCATGTAGATTACCATGGACATGGAACTCATGATTAAGTGAAACATATAATAGGGCATAACACAAATTGTATAACAATCACTTACATGAACATTGTCATCTTGTTTGTCATAGTCTAAATAGTACATCACTTGGATGTCTACATTCCAAAACCAACTGCAAATAGCGTATTAAAATAACTAATACACTAGTCCTCCACACGTTGATGACTTTTGAGGACTACATGCATCATATAGGGCTGCGTTGGTGGTGGTAGCTAGAACTGTTAGGTCATACAATAATGTATCAACCTGGGTCAATTTCTTCCTTTGCACACACATAATTACTGAAATGTTTTCTTCTACCATCCTAGATGCAAGAGAGGTAGTTGGGAGATAGGAGAACAACTCCTAATACCCAGCTGAGGTTCCCTCTCCATACCAGCATTTCCAATACCTCTCACTCCATATTGTGGCGTCTCACCCTGAAGTAATCCCCATAATATTTTATTTGCTTTGTTCTGCAGTATCTCTCTTTTGTGTAATAGGATCTCTAAATTTTTTCTTTTTTCTCATTTTTTTAGTTTTTTTCTTCTTCCTGCCAAACTTGAAGCATATGTTAGACTATATATAAAGATTGATGGTGTGAAGAGTGGTTGGAATAGATATAGGTAAAAGTTAAAAAGTGTGGCCAAACTGATGAATGGTAGCTTATGCATTTATATGATATAGATTTGTAAACAATGTTAAGTTAAAAATGAAGCAGTGTTAACAATGCCATTTTAAAATACAAGTTCAAAATGTCGGTCAAACAAATAAATTTCTGTACATTTCTAAACTGTCTGGCAATAAAGTCTTATAAGATGTGTAAATAAATGGTATGTTATGTATAAAGTGAAGCTATAAACATATCTTATTGCTTGATCTACCTGTGTAGACTCTCCTGACAGTGAGGTTTATATATGTGTAGTTATACATTAATAAGATATGGATTGGGAGGTACTGGAAATGTTTCAAAATATTGTATAAATACATGTATAATTATAACAGATGAGTCACATTTCCAATAGCTCTCATTCTATATCTTAGCTTGACAAATTGGAGACGAGTTGTAAAATTTTAGAGGATATGTGTTTGGGCATACTTTCATTTTTGTTGTAGGGATACAAACAATTTAATGTGTGATAACTTCATATTTATAGCAAGTCCAGTGTTTAGAATTTATAGCAATCTTTATATGGTTTGATATGATTAAATGTAAAGGAGTAAGCCAAGATTACACAAAAAGTGCAACTCACAAGTCTAATAGAGAGTAGTATGGTGTGTTTCTCAATGTAGGTGTCGAAAAGTATAAAAGTTTCTTGTTTGCATATTGTTATGGGGTCCAACATCATAGGTGTGCATTTTTTGAATATATACATCCTTCAAGTTTTTTGATTTAATTGTTTTGATTGGGCACCCTATTTGTATGCTACATTTATTGACCCATGTTTTGTTAATTGCTTAGGACATTCTGGGAATCAAATTCATTCTAATAAATCTGTTAACTTAAATGGCAACAAATGTACAAGTGTCCTATGTTGTACCGATGGGGATGAGGAAATTGTTCAGGTGGTTCGAAGAACAAAGAACAAAGGGAAATACTTTGAGGGGTGTCCTCATTTGAGGTATGATGACTGTAAATACTTCAAGTGGGTTGAAGATCTGTGCAGCCATGGTGGTGAAATGAAGGTGAAGACAGTGTGTGATCAAGAACAAGAGAATGAATATTTAATAAATGATTTGAGGATACATTAGTTAGTCAAAGAGAACTCTATAATAAGGGACAAGATTGGAAGGAAAGCATACTAAAGGTGTATACCTAGGGATAATATTTTCATTTTTTGTAGTATTCTGTGCTGTAATGATCTATAATTTATTCAAGTGATGTAACAAGGAACACGGTTCAAATTATGAATGTAGTGACTGCAAGGGTCATTGTATTCTGAATGTTTATCAATTGACCCCATTAAAATATAGGTGTTTTAGTATTTGTGTATATAATTTTTTGATCTTCCTCTGTTGTTGAGCATATTATACATTCTTTTAGTATGTTCAATAGTGTATTTGGAGATTCAAGTGATTTAATACATATTCTTCTACAGTTTGTGTTCATTGTATTTAAAATTTGGAGCATTGTATTGTATAGGTGGATATGTTTTTTTCCAACACTAGTGTACATAAGCTGGAGACTTGATTGGTTACAACTGCAATATTTTTGAAATACAATACAATGGGTATATAGTGTCAGATTCATTGATACACATTTTAAGACACCATGCTTTACACACAAAAATCTACTCTAGCCTGAATGAAAGAAGGTCATGAATGACAGTGCTACACAATGACAAGAAAAATATATAGACTGAACTCAGCACAATGATACAAACTTGGAAGTTAGGAATATTATCATAAACTTTGTATCAAAGTGCAGCATTCTAAGATCTCAATTCAGTGATGCGGATTTCAAGGGAATATTGTGTTTTCAAAAGTGAAAAAAGCCAAATTTGAGATTAGATAAAGTTGTTCCACAAAAGATGCTTGCACAATTGAATAAGCCACTTACATTGTCATTGCATATGCATTTCAGACAGCTTGTCATGAGTCATAAGATGGTTTGCATATACTTAACTCACTGAAACAAATATTTTTTAACTTATGCACATAATTGAACCCACACACTTGGGCTTACAATGGATGTTTGCAACAAAAGGGTACAGTTTCATGCACTTGTTTAACATTCAAACGAGTAGTTAAAAATTTACAATCATCATATACCATAGGTGATCAATACATCCCTCAAAATGGCAACAACCATCAAAATTTATAGAGTGTATAGACTTCCACATAAACACATAGGTAACTATGCTTCATTAATTCTTGTTTGTGATCTTGTTCTCACTTGAGATGGATAAACTGATTTAGCATTCCCAACCTGCAATGAATATACACATGACAGGCCTTTCAAATCTTTTATAATACATACACAACACAATGTTCTGTTATAGAGTTACCTGAGTTACAAAATGTCCTCTGCCTCTAATTGTTCCTTGTCCAACTGATACATAATTACCTCTACCTACAAAACTCTTTGATATCCCTCCAACTGGTAACCATGGGGGCCTCTCACAGTTTTCTCCAATCTAGGCATTTGAAGCACTTGTAATTTTATTATTATGTACGAGATACATAGTTGTAAAATTTATGAAATACATCTGTAATGATGTATATGTCAACAATTGTATTACTACTAAGTTTGCATAACCAACTGAGAATCTTGAAGATGCATTTGTAGCCCCTCTATTCATTCTTGGTATCACAATCTTACCCCTCATAAAAAATGCAGCCACAAATGAATTAAATCAAACTCTTGATTAAATTATCAATGAATATATGGCAATTCCTTTGATGTAAATATATCATCATATACCTAAGTGGCTGAATTTCTGCTTTTTCGTTCAATTCAGCATTTTGGTTCAAATATGCAACTTCCTGATCTTCAGCTGATAATCTTCTCCTAAAAATATAGTTCAAGAAACTATCAGAATCATAGGAATTATCAATTTAGGCTACACAATTAAAAGGAGAATGTATTTTACCTAGTTCTCCTTTGTATTAGGACATTTGGTTCATGTTGTGTTGCAGATGCAACTTTCTCAATATTGGTTTGTTCTTCTCCATGTTGTGCAGTCCTTCTATTGCAATTTGAAGAAAATGAAAGTGTCATTTTAGTTCATATAAGCAATGTATAGGATTTTCTGCACAGTGTTAAAAATTGAAGTGAGATCGCCTGGATCTCCTTAGAGGAGTGTTATGTGTTTGGGGTTCACTTTGTTGTGTAGCATTTTGGGAATCCACATTGGGTTTAACTGGTGGTGGTGTACATGTACTTGTACTGCTAAACCAGTCAAGTGTTCAGTTATGCGGATTAGTAATATTACTATTAACTTCACAAAAGGTATAATTTTAGCTTCTCAACTGGTAAAAAGATAGTTTTAGGCTCTAAACTTCTCTTCATATGAGTCAATTCATTCTCATTGTTGCGCATCTCTTGAACTTGTGCCCTGGGCTTCCTGCCTTTAACTGATGCAGCAGGTCCTTGTTGATAAATATTACCTCCATCCAATCTAACTCTTGTGAAACATACATTTTTGGGGTTGGAGGGCCTACCACTCTTGCCTCCTCTTGTACTGGGCATAACAAGTTGATTCGCACATCTCCTTGAATTGTGGCCATATTGAAGACACCACCCACATCATAGTTTTGTTCAACCTTTTCTAAGCTTAGTCTCATTATGCACCGCATCACGAGCCTGGTTCTTGCCTTTTTTGGCCTACCAAGCCCCTTCCTGTATGGTGGGGGTAATGGCAGGCATTTTCTCCCAAAGTGCCTCATCAAGCATAGCACTAATTACAAATTTATAAGCTTTTTTGTAGGTGTCAACATGGTAACATTCATCAACGTAATTCTCAATCTTATCTTTGTGGTATATGACGGATACACTAACATGCACACATGGTATACCAGTCAAATCAAAAGATCTACATGTGCACTTTCTCTTCCTTAAATTGATTGTGCAACACCCTGCCCAAAACAGCGATTTTTCTAACAACTGCCCACCACAGGCTTGCCTCATAAAAGGTGCTATAGCTGATTGGTGACCTCTAATTCCAGAAAATTATATATATATATATATATATATATATATATATATATATATAAAATTAATGTTGGCAACTCTCCCGATATAGGACAAATACAAATCCCATACCCCCTCAAATCCCGTGACACAGCAGCCCCCCCCAATGCCCCCTGGGTGGGCCCCATGCCACGTGGGCAGCAGCAGCATTGCGCTGCTGTCCCTTTCAAACTGGTGGGCCCCCCTCATACCCTCCACATCGCAGACGCGGCCAGGAATCTCACAGCCATTTGCTGTACACTGGGGCCCCACCACCAACCTTAATACTCCATACAACTCTTTATAGAACCATTCTATAGGCCGCACTTCCAATTTTTTTAATATATATATTCTTAACACAGGGTGTTACAGGCACCCCCTTTAAGAATTCAGCGTCCTCGCTGAAGCTGGGACTTGCAACGTAGTGCCAAGATCTTCTTTCTAACTAATGTGGAATGACGTACCCCGATTCTACGTGTTGTCCAGTCCCTTAGCCCACTTCAGTGGATTTACCGGGTGACTTGACCCAACCCCGCTCCCTCTCAGGCATACCCTATGAGTTGAACATTCTGTAATGCCCCACCCGAAACAGAGATTTTTCTAACTACTATCCACCACACGCTTGCCTCATAAAAAGTGCTATAGCTGATTGGTGACCTCTAATCCCAGACAATTATATATATATATATATATATATATATATATATATATATATATATATATAATTAATCTTGTATACTCCCGATATGGGACAATTCACACATCTTCTCTCCAGTGAGCATAACAACCCAACAGTGGGCCCCATGCACATGTCAGCAACAAACAGCAACGTCTGATGCCTTCACAAACCGGGCGGGCCCCACACGCTGACATCAACAGCAGACACAACAACAATGTTGTTTTCTTCTTTCCCGGTGGACCCCGCTCCATCAAATAAATCCCTATATATAACCCCTTATATGAAACTCTATAGAGCATCTCTTATTATATATATATATATATATATATATATATATATATATATATATATATATATATATAACACGGGGTGTTACACACACCTCCCTAAGAATTCAGCATTCTCGTTGAAGCTGGGACTTGCAACGTAGCGCCAGGATCTCCTTTGTAGCCGATGTGGAATGGCGTACCATGATTCTGCGTGTTATTCTATCCCCAAGCCCACCTCAGTGGATTCACCAGGCAACCTAACCCAACCTCGCTCCCTCTCAGGCATACCCTACCATTCTGTACCCACACTCAGTGTCGAAAGTCGGCTCTGATACCATTATGTAACGCCCCACCCAAAACAACGATTTTTCTAACAACTGCCCACTACAGGCTTGCCTCATAAAAGGTGGTATAGCTGATTGGTGACCTCTAATCCCATAAAATTATATATATATATATATATATATATATATATATATGGGAAAAAGTGTAACCTCCGAATTTCAAATAAGACCGAATTCGAGATTTTACAGGATCTTTACTTCACTTCGTACAATTTTACAAGAAAATTAAAACTTTTCAACATACATCAGAGTTCTTTACATTTTGTTTACACAGCGGAAGAATAAAAGAGATACAACATTGAAAAATAAAATACAACTTTATCAATGTAAGTCATCAACTGCATCATAACATCTTTATTTCTTCATAAACAGTCCATTACCTGCATATTAAGCTATGGGAACATCAGTCACTTACAACTCATGAAAATGTTATACTCGGCGATCCTCTCTATGCCGTACATATAACGATTTCATACTTTAACAAACCACAATAATTGAATGAACAATAAAATGTCAATAGTGATTATTCTAAACATGTAAGTGTATGCATTGCCTTACCTAATGCACACATTTTTATACTAGGATGACACTAATGCATACTTGTTCGGATTCTATGCATCCTACACTACATAGGTCTGAGGGCAAGAACCTACGTACTCCACAATTAAGGGTTCAATCCTTCGCCATGAAAACTACCCAGTAATAAGACAAGGTTTAGATTATTCCACGAATATGGATCCCCACACCGGAGTCCACTGCTGACTGTTATAACAGATCCCTCATCGTGCGAATAATCCCGCAAGTGCCCCTCTAGCCCCGGTATACGTATATACATTGGAGCATGGCAAACTATCTGCCCGACTACTCATGATCCCAGAATCCACCGCTAATCAATCATCATAATCCCGGATTTAAAAAAATAAAAGCCCGTCTCCTACGGAGCAACCACAGTCCCGGAATCCACCGCTAACTGGGTCTATTGTCCTGGAGTCCACCGTCAGATTATATAGAGGCAACCCACTTACATTTGCCCATGTTTACTATATCTTCACTTATGTGCCTAAATTATTTAGTTCAAGACATGAATAAATTTTCATACCTAGAATTAGTTTTACCTCCTTCCGGACTTAATTAACAAAAACACGAGATAGCTCCATCGCCATATCTCAAAATATATCTTAACACTTTTCCATTCAATAGTGCAGGTACCCGAGGTCTCACTATCTCTAAATTATAACTTTTTCATGTACAAGAATGTATGGGTACACATACCCTTCAATAAACATGTCTTAAACTTAGATATTTTTATCTTCAATCCATTTACAAATTATCAATATCTTGTCTTAACACTTATCCACAAAGTAATCATTTCTTAGTCTTGACACTATTCATGATCTAGTTATTCATTCATAATCTCTATAAGCAAATAATTTCTTTGAAGAACACAACTTCATCACATGAAATTTTATTAACAAAATTCAAGCTCTTACAATGTCTCAATTCACTTCAAAGTATTCTTCAAACAAAATAAGAGTATAATTCACTTTAAAAATTACTTCACAAAATAATACTTTACTCTTCTTCACCACAAAGTTCTATTCTCAAATTTCCATTCCTTTTTATACTTCAAAAATCCTTCCCATTTCAATTTATATTGATATTAAAGTTTATTTCCCAATCCTTCCCATTTCAAAAACTCAATTGTATATAAAAAAACAAAAGGGATCAAAAGGTGGCCATGGGGTTTTGAACTCGTGACCTGCCAAACCACACAGCCAACGCCCAAACCCAAACACACTAGCCAATAAGTCCATTAGACTCTGGCATCAAATCCTATGCCGAAATGTTCATATATCGACTCTCAGTTTCGGGAATTTATTTAAAAGAATTAAAATAAATGTGACTATCAAGTTTCGAACCCAAGATCTTTTACAAACAGTGCTTTGTGTTGCACTGGCTAACCAGTAAGTCCAAGTTAATTTTCTGTTTAGAAATCGTATTAATATACTTTTGTTTAAACTGTTCAGAAATTGGTTCTTTTTCATACAAACTCGTTTATCTAAAGATCCAATCTTTTAGGATTTTAAAATAAAATTTCTCTTGACTAAGAATGAATTTTAAAAACAGTAAACAACAATTTTAAATTTATTAAAACCCTATTTCCATTTCTTTACACAATTCCTCTTCTCATTTTAAACATAGGCTTGGATTTTTCTGAAAACTTGAATTTACAAATAGTGTTCATGAAAACTAGTTTATGTTCCTACTTATATAAATTAAAATTTTGCAACATACCAACATGTCTCTCAATCATGAGAATTTCACAAAAAAAATCTCTTTCATGCAATAGTTTATATTTTCAATTATAACATGGCAAATATACATATGTCAACATCTTTCATGGCACTAAACTTATTTTGTTTTCTTTCTTCTTTCTTAGTCATCAATGCATGATTTGAATATGGCATTCTTCAACAAATTTCCATATACTTAACATGTAAAAAAATTGCAAGCATACTAACATGATTCATATTATAAAAATTTCTTCTTTTTAATTAGCATGGTATCTATTACTTATTTAATCACAACAAGACTATTCTCATTCATAGCATATTACACTAGCATGAATTTTATCTATATTTTTCACATCAACATTAACTTATACAACTCATTTATAGTTTTTTGCATGCATATTTTACAACTAGAAAGTAAGAAACCACCCACCTCTATGAAGAATGAAATCAATGAGAAAGTTGGAAACAACTCTTAGCTCCTAGCAAGTCCTTGTCCTCCTAGCAAGAACTCCTCCAAGCAAGAACACTCTACTCTCTTTCTTTTTTTTTCTCTTATTTTGATTTGTTTTTTGTGTAAAAAGAGAAGGAGAATGGGGTGCTATTTATAGGACAATGTTAGAGTCTAATTTGCAAACTTCTCAACCTAATAACTCCTCAATTAAACTCTCTACCTCTTCACTTTCCTAACTCCTCCCTCAAACTCTCCAAATATCCTAACTCCCAAACTCCCAACCTTTCCCTCTCCCCACTATGCTACAACCCGGCCTACCCTATAATCCAAACCGGCCACCCTTATGTGTGCAAATGCACACATGCACATACAAAATAAATACAATTTTTGTAGTTCTAAATGTGTACTAAAAGTTGTAACTTGTCATGTATTAGTCCAAGCTCAACTTAAATTAGGACTTTATTAATGGGCTTGTCCCATGGGCATTCTTTTTAATTTATTAACTTAATTATTCTAGTGGGCTCCCCTTTAATTGATCTAATGGGCTAGAAATTTACTTTAGGTCCATGGATTAAAATAAAAAGGCTAAATAAGAATATGCATGCTTAAAATCAGTAAATGAGAGTAGGAATTAGAGATGAAAAAATTAGCACGTGCATCATACGTGCAAAAATCGAAAAATGCATTTTTAATTTAAATAAAAATGTGGGGTGTTACAACACTCCCTCCTTAGAATAGTTCTGTCACCGGAACTATATTTAGGAGCGAGAAAAATACAAAGAAAGAAAATAAAAGTTTACAAAAATTTTAGTTAAAGAGTTCAGGGCGATCTTTCATCATCTTTTCTGCTGATTCCCAAGTGTCCTCAACAAATTGGTTCCTCCAAATGACTTTGACCATAGGTATTGTCTTCTTTCTCAAGACCTTTTCTCGACAATCCACGATCTCAATTGGACGCTCATCATAGCTCAAATCCAGTTGCAAACCTTCAGGCACTTCTGGTAAATGATGACCCGGATCTGGGATATAGCCTCGTAACATGAACACATGAAAGACATTGTGCATTTGGGCCAACTCTTCTGGTAGTTCTAACCGATAAGTTGTCTTCCCAATTCTTTTCAATATCTTATAGGGTCTAATATATCTCGAGGCTAATTTTTCTCTCCTTCTAAACCGAATCACCCCTTTGGTCGGATACACCTTCACAAGGACAAAGTCACTTTCATCAAACTCCGGGTCTCTCCTTCGGTTATCGGCGTAACTCTTCTGCCTGCTTTGCACGTCAACCAACCTCTTCCTGATCAGCTCGATCTTTACTGAGGTCTGCTGCACAATCTCTGGTCCATACAGTTGCCGCTCTCCCACTTCATACCAACAAGCCGGTGTTCTGCACTTCCTACTATATAGAGCTTCATATGGCGTCATCCCAATGCTCGCTTTGAAACTGTTTTTTTGTAGGCAAATTCCACAAGAACTAAATGCCTCTCCAAACTACCACTGAAGTCCAACATACAGCATCTCGACATATCTTCTAGTACCCTGTTGACTCTCTCAGTCTGCCCATCAGTTTGAGGATGAAAGGCTGTACTGAAATCAGTCTTCGTCCCCAAAGCTACTTGGAGACTCCTCTAGAAATGCAAAATAAAGCGTGCATCTCGATCGGATACTATTGATAGTGGAACTCCATGAAGCCTCACAATCTCATCAACATACAACTCTGCCAGCTTCTCCATAGATCAAGTAAGCTACATTGCTAAAAAGTGAGCCGATTTGGTGAGTCGGTCCACTATCACCCAAATTATATCATTGTCCCTGGAACTCTTAGGCAAACTTTTGATGAAGTCCATGCTGATACAATCCCATTTTCACTCCGGAATGGGTAATGGCTACAACAAACCTCCAGGCTTCTAATTCTCTGTTTTGACTTGCTGATAAACTGCACACTTGGCCACAAACTCTGCCACATCTCGCTTCATCCCTGGCCACCAGAAACATAGCTTTATGTCCTTGTACATCTTGGTACTCCCGGGATGCATAGACAATAAAGTAGCATGCACTTTCTGAAGAATACTCTCCTTCAGTTCCGCATGATCTGGCACACACAGTCGCTCTCCAAACCATAATACTGCATCCTTGACCTGAAACTCAGCCAACCTTCCAATGCCAACTTGTTCTATCATCTCCTGGATCTCTGGATCTGTCTTCTGTCTGTCGATGATTTTGTCTCTCAAAGTAGGTTGAATCCCTAATTGAGATAAGGAAGCTCCCCAACCTTGCAAAACCACTTCAATTTCTGCTTGATCAAGCTCCTCTGCCAACTAAAGAGTTGTGATTAGCTGAGATAAACTGCACTTCTTGCTGAGCGCATTAGCCACAACATTGGCCTTGCCCGAATGGTATTTGATCTCAGGTCGGATGTCCTCTAACAATTCCAACCATCTTCTCTGCCTCAGATTCAGGTCCCTCTGTTGATAGATATACTTCAGACACTTGTGATCTATGTACATGTTGACCTTCTCTCCGTACATGTAATATCTCTACTGCTTCAAAGCAAAAATGATTGCTACCAGCTCCAAATCATGGGTTAGGTAATTCTTTTCATGGGGTCTTAGCTGTCTAGACCCATAAGCTATTACCTTTTCCTCTTACATTAGCACACAGCCCAAACTGCGATGGGAAGCATCGCTATAGACGTCATATTCGACTCCTGCTCTTGGTAAGGCTAAAATGGGAGCAGTAGTCAATCTTTCCTTTAACTCTTGAAAACTAGCTTCACACTGCTCCGACCATTTGAAACTCACATTCTTTTTTGTAAGCCCTGTGAGTGGCACAACTATCTGAGCGCAGCCTTGAATGAACCTTCTCTAATATCCAGTCAGGCCCAGAAAGCTCCTAATCTCTTTCACTGTGGTCAGTCATGGCCAATCTTTCACAGCTTCAATCTTCTGCAGGTCAGTAGCCTCTCCCTCCTTAGAAATGATATGACCCAGGAAGGCGACTTCGGTTTTCCACAAGTAACATTTGGATAACTTCGCATACAGCTGATGCTCCTGTAGCTTCTTCAGAACCTCTGCTAGGTACTGGCATGCTCCTTCTCTGACTTGGAATAGACCAATATGTCATCATTGAATACAATGACAAAAGAATCAATGAATGGCCGCAGAACTCTGTTCATCATGTCCATGAAAATAGCCAGTGCATTTGTGACTCCAAATGGCATGACTAGAAACTCATAGTGACCATGCCTAGTTCGGAAAGCCGTCTTGTGCACATTTTCTTCTTTCACTCGAACTTGGTGATATCCTGACTACAAGTCTATCTTGGAGAAAACTGCTGCTCCTTGTAGACGGTCGAACAGATCATCGATTCGAGGAATAGGATACTTGTTATGCACTGTAACCTTGTTCAACTCTCTGTAGTCGATACACATCCTCATTGATCCATCATTCTTCTTCACCAAAAGAACTGTGGCTGCCCACGATGATGCACTTGGCCTGATGAATCCTTTGCTCAACAATTCTTCGATCTGCTTCTTGATCTCATCTTGCTCAACTGGTGCCATTCTGTATGGTGCCTTGGAAATAGGTGCACTTCCTGGTTGAACAGTGATGCTGAACTCTATATTTCGATGAGGGGAAAGCCCTGGTAGATCATCAAGAAATACAGCTAGAAAATCTCGGACAACTGGGATCTGCTTCACTTCTTCTGGAACTTTCTGCTCTAACAAAGCTGCTACCAACTACTTACACTTCCTCTTACCTTGAAATGTAACTGTTGGTCCCCCTAGAGTCTTCACCACAACTTCTTTGCTCATGCATTCAATAGTGGCACTGTAAACTAACATCCAGTCTATGCCAATAATAATGTCGACTTCCAAAACTGCCAATTCAATGAGGTCGATGCCAAAGAGCCTGCCTCCGATTTCAAGATCACACCCTTCATAGTATCGATCGGTAGTCAACTTTTCTCCTGAAGGAGTAGCCACAGATAGAAATTTACAAGAAAAATTTTTAGGTTCAACTCCCAATCGTTTTGCAAATGAGGATGACACAAAAGTGTGCGATGATCCCGTATCAAATAAAACTGATGCTTTTATTCCATTTATTAGAATGTCTCCTGTTACATAAGAGTACTCTCATTACATAACATTTATTACACAAATGGAAAAAGCAACAAAACAACTAGGCTTCATCTTCCATACCCGTGATGACATTGTCTACGTCATCAGCATCTGCCTCGGTCAAGGCGAATAATCGTCCCTACCTGAACTACTTCTACCCTGGGTTGGACTGCTGCTGACTCGATCCTCCTTGCTGAAACTGAGGGCAAATAGACTTGTAGTGGCCCTCTTTGCCACACAGAAACAAGTCTTAATCGGCTTGGTGCATCCAGTAGATATGTGGCCTGACTCTCCGCATTTGTAACAAGTGGATATCCTTCCTGCCACTACAACAGCATTTGCTCCAGTTGGTTTGAAGCATTGTGTTGGGGGCTGACTCCTGAAATCACTTGGCATTGTAGGCCTTTTGCCCAAGCTCCAATTGTTCCGCTTGACTTGCACAGCTTGGAACTAGTTCATGTCTGACTTAGTTGCAGCGGCCCTTCTGACAAGCTTCTCGAATCTGCGGATGCCCAGGGGTTTCATCCGGGATCTCAGACTTGGCCTCAACCCTTGTTCAAATTTGTGCACTTTCTTGGCTTCATCTTGTACCATTTCAGGCGCGTACCTGGAGAGCTGGTTGAACTTAGTCTCATATTTCTTTTCCTGACTGTCCATTGGAAAGTAGTGACTCCTGAATTCATCAAGAAACTCCTCCCAAGTAAGTTGTACACTGCCCAAAGTCCTTTTTAGCGATTGCCACCAAACACCCGCATCATTTTCTAGTTGGATGGTGGCCAATTTCATCTTGCTAGCCTCCGGGGTTTCTAGTACATCAAAAACTGTCTCGATCTGTCTGATTCAGTCATCAATTGCGTCTGGATTTGCCTGTCCTTCGAATACAGGTGGCTTTATTCTTTTGAACGATTTAACCAACCTGATCGCCTTGGGAATTTGCACAGCTGGCCCTGGTCCCCTATTTCCAGCAATGTTTGTGGTGATAGCATTTAGGGTCTGGTAGACTCGAGATAGTTTGGTCTCTAGATCTAGCCCATTCTCACCGTTTTTCTCTTCGCCATTCATGATCCTTTGTGCCATTTCTGAGTCATAAACACTAGTAGAAAATGCTACAGTCGCAATAGAAATTTTTCTTGTAGAAGAGTACAATTCCATGGTTAGTGTACAATTGTAAGGGATTTTTATTCATTCCCTTGTAATTGTGCTGTTGCGAAATCTCTCCTGGTTAATGTACACATTCGCAACGGAATTTTAACTATCCCTTGCGAACAGTAGCCACAACAGAATATCTACAATGGAAGTTATATCTTGCTATCCCCATATATAAGAGAATATCTAGAACAAATTCGGCTCTTGCAAGTGTATTTTAAAAGGGATTTTTCCCGTTGCTGATGAACTATTGCTACAGAGATCTGAAAGATACTGATTCCCTTGTAATTGCTACCTTGCGAATGCAATTGCACTCATTTTTTCTTCATTACTGATTATATTTGAATGACTTAACCAAATTTACAAATTAAAACAATGTATTTTTACAATGAAGAATATATAATTTTTTCACATATTGATTCACACAATTATATGAAAAAAACACAATAATGCAAAATAAGTTTGAATATTATATAATTCAGAACCTTCTCATTACAAAATTTTTTGTTTGTTTCATAGTGCCAAAACAACAAAACATTCTAAAAGAAAAGATAAGTTGTGAAACTCCAAGAAACAAAATAAAATGTTTTCAAAATAACTTTTAACCCGCTACTGCTTCCATGTATCCCCAACTTCACTTTTCACGTAAGGTCTTCTGCATGTTCCTCATTAACCACTGTCTCATAGTCATCGCCACTACATATAGACTACATGAAAAAGAAACAATACAAAATTAGAACTCGTTATTCAATATATATAGATAATAATATATTATCCAATTGAGGCAATTAAATATATGGCTACCTCTTGTCGTATTTGACTATTGGATGAGTCGACAGTAGTATTTTCCAACCTTTGTTTCAAGGCTTCCATATTATCAGGATGCAGCTCACAAAAGAAGTCCATAAGAACTTGATTTTGTATTGCCAACTTGTCACACTTTTTGAACAAAGATTTAACAGTTGATTCTTCTTGTGAAAAAAAAAACTTACTTTGAAGGTTATAATTTTGTAGATTTAATTGGAAGGAAGAGAAAATGAGAATTTTAATGTTCCTCTTACCAGCTTATGCTCCGTCTGTGCATACGAACTTGATCCCAAGTGATGATCAAAATCATTTGATAGTCGATTTCTGCTGCATTGCAATGATTTTTTCTGCGAAAGTTTACAAATAAGTAAAAATTCTTGTACTTTTTTTACTTCATTCTTGAAATAAATGGTCTTCTAATCAGGTATTCAACCATAATCAAGTATACAACCATAAAAAAGTCACATTGTTAGGAATGATTACTTGAATTCTTTGACTAGTCTGAATGAGGGATATTGAACTTTCTATAGTGGGATATGAGATTGAAGTATCTGATATTGCTAGAACCAGGCAATGATCATCTGTGAAAGCTGCCCTATCTCACACTCAAGCTCACCATCAATACCCACCAAATAGGAAAAATAGAAATCTCACTGCAATTGTTCTAAGAAATTGCAAGTGTAGTGCATACCTTTCCCTCCGGAAGAGAGATGACTGACTCTGGACCTGAAGTATATATTATCGAATGGTCTACAAAGCATTTCAAAACTTAGAGTCCGCAGATTTCAAATTCAACACAATGAAAGAAAATGGCACTGAAATAAATGTCCGTATACACACCAATAAATGCGCTCATCCATGTCAAGCCCCGTTGGTAAGATATCATAAGCAATCATTTTATTTCCTAAGCAAAAGATGGAAAATCAGGATGAACATGTAAGGTGACAACATTTTGCAGACTTCCAAATAAACCTGGAAATTTGCAGCATTTTAATCAACATGACATAACCAGGATTACCTTGAATCATCAAAGATTTGCTGGTCTGGCCCTATACCAAAGATTTGCTGGTCTGGCCCTGTACTTGTGGCTTGCTTTGTCCTCTTCAACTTCTATTTTGCATTAAGTATTGCTTGTGTTTCTCTTGCACTTACCATACTTTGAAAAACAAGTTAGACGACGTACATTTTGGATACTTCAATAATGTGGAATATAATTATGTAAACTCATGTAGCACAAAAAAGCTAGTGGATTATGTTTGTATTTCGATTAAGACACTTACTTTTCTCGCCGTGCAGATCGTAGAAAAAATGTGCTAAAAATCCATCAGAAGCGCTCTTCTAGCAGAGTAAGTTCATCTTTCTAATTTGTGTATAGTAACACAGTTTGTTTTGAAATGTCTTTTTGCTTTAACATTACTAAGCTCTTTTATTATGAATTAAGATATACCAACCCACATAAGCATCCTGGATTATTTTTGCTTTAACATTACTAGGCTCAAAGTAATGTTAGCGTGATCACTTTTCCATCCAGCTATCACATTACTCCCTCGACTGAATGATGTTACCATCTCAAATGTGTTTCCACCTGGTTAACTTCACCAGGTTGCTAAGCACTTGCAGCATTTCACACATAACTAAGAAAGCTTTGATGCAGAGAAAATATCTTCATGAGGGATACTAAACATATATTTTCTTAAATAAAATTCAAATTATGCTAAAGGCTTTCAAAAACTAAAAACTTCCAGAATTTCCTTACAATCACCAAAGGCTTTTAAAAATGTTTTTCTTATACAAAGGAAACTGATTATACTATTAAGGGTAAATATGGTGTGAAAGTGTCTAAAGTGTTCTCATAATTTTTTGATGGTATATGGTGTCATGCCAAACAATGATTTTTAGGAAACTGAGCGCCCCACTCAAAAAAGACTACCTGAAGAAGTTGAGCCATCATCTGGGAATCTTGCCGAACATGTTGTTGGAAGGCCCCAGGGTTTGTCGCTGACCCATCATGATTGATTCTTAGGTTGTTAGCAGGTGGCCTGAAATGTAGTAAAAACAGAAAATCACAATTAAGACTGAGAATACTCTGAATTTTATACAGCAAAAACTACACTTGAAATTTGTTCTTTGCCAGATATTAAAAAAATTAAATGATTGTTAAGTTTCGCATATGTTGCTTACACAAACAACAAAAAACACTTGCTTTTGCTTTGAAATGTACAGTTCACTAAAATAATAAAACTATTGCAATATCTATACAAAAAATAATTGGCATGTTCTAGCATAATTTGTTGCATTAATAGTCAAGTTTTAGAGTGTTATGCATCTCATCTTGTTCGCATGAACGAAAAATTGACAAGTAGAAAGTTAAACGATCCAGCGCTAACTTTGGCTAGTGACCTTCTAAATCTTTTTTCTAACACCAAATCTTTAGTTTACTAGAAATGCTTGTTTTGCAAATATAGATGTCACAGTTTAACAACAATGATGAGCATCTACCCCAACATGAGTTTAGCATATGAGCAATATAATGATATAGAAGTCGGAGTTTGGCATATGAGCATCTACTCCATAATGGCATAGTGCAATAGAAAAGTTTATGGGTGCATTAAAAGTATGTTAAATTCCAATTGCAGCAATCTAACAATGTAACTGATTCTAAACTTTTGAATAATACTAGTGAAAACATAACATTGTACATTTAATACAACTGAAGAAAAGGGGACATACCCAGAGCTAGAGGCAGTCGAAACCATCATGATCATATCTCCTTTCGTTACACCAGTCGAACTCAACTTGTCTCTGTTACTCATCTCCTTTCCATTAAAATGCAGCTGTTGCTTATTCAAAGATACACTCATCTGCCAAAAATTCATGTCCAACATTATAAATAAATATTTTCTTATAAAAAATCCAATCAAGTCAAAACACCAAGGGGAAGAAAACTAAGGAAAACTGACATTGAAAAATCAAACCATCAAAATCTAATCTAAAATCCAACTTCACCAAATCAAATCATTCACCTCAAGTGTGCCCTAAATAGAAAGAAGAGAGAGAGGAAGAATGATATACCTGAGGACAAGTTGGAGGACGCTCGAGAGTCATTGGTGTGGAGGACGACGCAGCGATGAAGATGATGCGTGGAGAAGGAGGTATGGAGGATGAGGAGGTAGGGAGGAAGAGGTGACAGGGAGGATGAGGCGTGGAGGAGGAGGTTTTGGTTTTGGGGGAGGAGGTTTTGGTTTTTTTCCTTCATTTTTTCCCTTCTGTTTTGGATCGGGAAAAGATGAGGGTTTTGATTGTTTTTTTTTCCTTTTTTGTCCGCTCAATATTTGAGAAGTATGGGTATCTTTTTAGCATCAAATTGTTGAGCGGTAAAATTATGTGTAAAGCACGTGTTCATACTTAATTTATTTTAAAATTTAAATATTTTATTTCTACTTTGGTAATGGAATATTGTTTGTTACAATTGTTCCCTTGTAATTATCAACACCTGCAACAATTCAATAGAATCTCTTGCGGATATTAAAACATTTGCAATAGATGAGTTTGTTGTGATTAATTTATTGTTGATGGTAGCACCAAAAAGGAATTTTTTGTGTTTGCAAATTGATGCGGTTTGTTTCTGGGAGACGTGTGGATGCACCAGGTGTGAGTTCTTACTCGATTTGTATTGAAGGAGAAAGCTTCTTCAGAGGCGACCCTCGGCTAGCCGAGCGGTACCTGCGACAGGCTGGAGTGAGGTGGATGTCTGGACTCGGATCAGGTGGCTCGGATCCGAGGTCTGGTGTACCTGCAGACGGTCTCGAAACACCAGGGTTGGTCCCGGTGGCAGACCCTCCGACGATCTAGTCAGTTACTTTAAGATAAGAGCAACAGTCACTAGGGTTTAGAGGAGAAAAGATTGATTTTTTTTTTTAAGAAAGGAGAGGGCCTGGTATTTATAGGAGTTTCCAATCGGGTCTAGACCCGTTTGGGGCTGGGCCGGACCCGGTTACCCGATTGGCTGAAGCGGTGGAAAGTCGGGCGGTATAGGGCTGACGTGGCAGGTGCCGGAGTGGTTTCCGGGCTGACGTGGCAGATCTTCGGGCGGTTTTCCGGTGCTGACGTGGCTGATCTGGAGGATCAGGAAGGACGCGTATCCTGAGGAGATCTGGTGGCTCAGGGTGAGCCACGCTTTATTCCTGACCCATATCACAAGCCCCTCACTCCCGCAGGGTTGGGTGATCCAGCAGTGCGGGGGTGATTCCTGGTCCTCGGGGGAAGGGCAGACGTCAGGGTAAGAAGTAGGGTCTGTTGTTCCCCGAAGAGGGCCAGGGGCAGGAGGAATGGACTCCTCGTTTGGATGTGCGTGGGGTGAAGTTCTTAGGAAGGGATAGTCGGTAGTATGAATGCCGAGCTCACTAGGTCGGTGGCCGAGTTCGGGTCGGCAGACGATCCTTCGGGTCGGCGGACGAACCCATACGGGTCGGTGGACGAACCCTCCAGGGGTCGGATGACCGACTCGCTAGTTGGAAGAGCGAGAGGTCGTCCAGGCCGCTCGATGGGGTTCGTCTTTGCATGAGGTCGCGAGGTCGGCTGGACGAGTGTCTTGGCTAGTTTTAAGAGAGTGAGGAGAGGGGTTTGATTCGGATTTCGATCCGAGCGCCGAGCCCGCATTGAGAGGTGAGGCAGCCAGGCTTGAGCTCAGGGGGGTCGGCGGACGAGACCAAAAGGCTCGGCGGACGACTGCCTCGCTGGTTGGAAGAGCGGGGGTCGTCCAGGCCATTTTGTTGGGACGGCGTCCGAGGTCTTGTGGTCGGTCATCCGAGCATCTGGCCAGTTCGGAGAGTGGACGGATGAGACTCGAACTCTGATCCGAGCGCCGAGCTCGTACTGGGAAAGGAGGAGGTAGTATGGCTCGAATCCCTATCCGAGCGTCGAGCTCGACCTGCGAAAGGAGGTAGTGGTGCGGCTCGAATTCTCATCCGAACGCCGAATCCGTATTGAGAGATGGGGTAGTCTGGCTCGAGTTCAGGGGGTCGGCGGACGAGGCAAATAGGGTCGGTGGACGAGGCAAATAGGGTCGACGGACGAGACCAAGAGGGTCGGCGGACGAGACCCATAGGGTCGGCGGACTAGGCCAAGAGGGTCGGCGGACGAGACCAAGTGCCCCACCTGTTGAAAGAGGTGGCTTGGCTCGAGTTCCCATCCGAGCGTCGAGCCCCACATGTTGAAGGAGATGTGGCTTGGCTCGAATTCTCATCCGAACGTCGAACCCGTATTGAGAGCCGAGGTAGATTGGCTCGAGTTCAGGGGGTCGGCGGACGAGGCAAACAGGGTCGGTGGACGAGACCAATGGGGTCGACGGACGAGACCCATAGGGTCGGCGGACGAGGCCGAGAGCTCCACTTGTTGAAAGAGGTGGCTTGGCTCGAGTTCCCATCCGAGCGTCGAGCCCCACATGTTGAAGGAGGTGTGGCTTGGCTCGAATTCTCATCCGAACGTCGAACCCGTATTGAGAGCCGAGGTAGCCTGGCTCGAGTTCAGGGGGTCGGCGGACGAGGCAAATAGGGTCGGTGGACGAGACCGAGAGGGTCGGTGGACGAGGCCAAGAGGGTCGGTGGGCGAGACCAAAATGGGTCGGCGGACGAGACCAAGAGGGTCGGCGGACGAGACCAATGGGGTCGGCGGACGAGGCCAAGAGCCCCCTCTGTTGAAAGAGGAGGTGGCTTGGCTCGGGTTCCTATCCGAGCGTCGAGCCCCACCTGTTGAAGGAGAAGGTGGCGTGGCTCGAGTTGTTATCCGAGAGTCGAGCCCCACCTGTTGAAGGAGAGGTGGCGTGGCTCGAATTCGCATCCGAACGTCGAGCCCAACCTGTGAGAGGAGAAGGTTGCGTGGCTCGAGTTCCCATCCGAACGTCGAGCCCAACCTGTGAGGAGAAGGTTGCCTGGCTTGAGTTCGGGGGTCGGCGGACGAGGCAAGAAGGGTCGGCGGACGAGACCCAGAGGGTCGGTGGGCGAGACCAATAGGGTCGGCGGACGAGACCAATGGGTTCGGCGGACGAGGCCAAGAGCCCCCTCTGTTGAAAGAGGTGGCTTGGCTCGGGTTCCTATCCGAGCGTCGAGCCCCGCCTGTTGAAGGAGAAGGTGGCTTGGCTCGAGTTGTTATCCGAGAGTCGAGCCCCACCTGTTGAAGGAGAGGTGGCGTGGCTCGAATTCGCATCCGAACGTCGAGCCCAACCTGTGAGAGGAGAAGGTTGCGTGGCTCGAGTTCCCATCCGAACGTCGAGCCCAACCTGTGAGAGGGAAAAGTAGCTTGGCTCGAGTTGTCATCCGAACGTCGAGTCCAACCTGTGAAAGGGAAAAGTAGCGTGGCTCGAGTTTCCATCCGAACGTCGAGCCCCACCTGTGAGAGGGGAAGGTTGCGCGGCTCGAGTTCTCATCCGAACGTCGAGCCCAACCTGTGAGGAGAAGGTTGCCTGGCTCGAGTTCGGGGGGTCGGCAGACGAGGCAAAAAGGGTCGGTGGACGAGACCAAGAGGGTCGCCGGACGAGGCCAATAGGGTCGGCAGACGAGACCAAGAGGGTCGGCGGACGAGGCTAAGAGGCCTACCTGTTGAAGGAGAAGGTGGCTTGGCTCGAATTACTATCCGAACGTCGAGCCCCCCTGTTGAAGGAGTGGTGCCTTGGCTCGAATTCTCATCCGAACGTCGAGCCTAACCTGTGAGAGGAGAAGGTTGCTTGGCTCGAGTTCGCATCCGAGCGTCGAGCCCCACCCCTTGAAGGAGAAGGTAGCTTGGCTCGAGCTTCCATCCGAACGTCGAGCCCACCCTGTGAGAGGAGAAGGTAGCTTGGCTCGAGCTTCTATCCGAACGTCGAGCCCACCCTGTGAGAGGAGAAGGTAGCTTGGCTCGAGCTTGCATCCGAGCGTCGAGCCCCACCCCTTGAAGGAGAAGGTAGCTTGGCTCGAGCTTCCATCCGAGCGTCGAGCCCCACCCCTTGAAGGAGAAGGTAGCTTGGCTCGAGCTTCCATCCGAACGTCGAGCCCACCCTGTGAGAGGAGAAGGTAGCTTGGCTCGAGCTTCCATCCGAACGTCGAGCCCACCCCTTGAAGGAGAAGGTAGCTTGGCTCGACTTCGCACTAGACTCCCTCCGAGATCTCTGACTGGCCGCAACTTCACACTTTATGCTAGGAGGTTATCCCTGCCGGGCAAGTAGGGAGGGGCAGTATTGGAATTTCACCCTTTCTGCTGACGTGATGGCGCAAATTTCAACGTTTGTTTTAGCCGCTTGATCTTGTCAGATTAGATCTAACGGCTAGATGTTCATTTGCGGAAATCGAGGAGTCGCTGTCTACTTTAAAACCCCCACCCCCCCTCATTTCTTTTCACTTTATCGTTTCATAGTTCCCAATTTTCCAGTTTTAGCGCAGGCATTTCGATCGCTGTTGGCGGATTCTTTGCAGAGAAGCGTAACTTCCAAAGAATCAGGTCAGTAATTCTCCTTCTTTTCCTGAATGTCGCGTACTCAGTCTGGTTCCGGGGCTACTACGTCTGGTCACTCGGAGATGGAGTCAGATTTGGAAACGTCATCGTCTCTGGACAAGTACCAGGTTAAAGAGGAGGTCTTCTCCGAGGGTGATAGTGACGTAGCTCTAATCGTGCAACCGTTGAGTGTTCGGAGGCCAGGGAAAGAACCGATGGTAGAGGGTGGTGCGGACGAGGATAGTGATGATGAAGACGAGGAGTCGGACGAGGAGTCGGATGTTGGTGATGGTGAGGAGGATGAAGGAGAGCAGGGCGACACGGAGAGTGAGGAAGGGGAGGGCGTTGGTGCGCCGGAGGCCGGCCTCGGAGAAGATCTGCCTCCGTTGCCCCCCTTGTCGACACCGTCGCCCGAGCGCAAGCCCCGGCCACGTCGGAAGAAGATAGTCCTCGCCATGCCTCAAAGTCCTTCTTCGTCTGACGAGGACGCGCCGAGGACAGGCCTCGATGTTCCGCCTGTGACCTTCCGGAATCCTGTGTCTATACGGATGTATCCCGATGATGTGAAGGACATCCAGCTGATCCCTCCCGTGCCTGGAGAAAACACATGGACGAAGATTCGGGCGGACAGTACCCCCAGCGTCTTGAGACCGGAGTATCTGAATATCATCAGGGCTGCTTACTACATTCCGAGGGAGTACGAGCTCCTGCTACCGAGACCGGGTATTCGACCTACGACAGTGTTGGCTCCGGGTTACTGCTTATTTCCGGAGCAAGCTTTTATTTCGGGGTTGAGGTTCCCCCTGCACCCCTTCGTGAAGACGGTCTTGAACTGGGCCGAGCTGTCCCCCATGTAGTATGGCCCCAATTCTTGGAAGCATCTCATCTGCTTCATCCTGAAGTGCCAAGAGAAAGGGGTGAGGCCGAAGCTTTCATACTTCCGCGCAATCTTCAGCATCGGTTCGCTTGGGGATATCGAGGGCGTGTTCTTCTTTACGCCGAGACCGAACAAGAAAGTGGTGCATGGCCACCCGGACTCGATCAAGAATTGGAGAGATAAGTATTTCGTTGTGAAGACCGAAGGAGAATGGGACATCCCGACTCAGTGGAATTTCGTGAAGCCGAAGCGCAAGCCCCCAAGGAGAAATGAGTTAACCGCCCAAGAGTGGGGGAGGGTCGATCATTTACTCAGGGGAGACAGCATCGCGTGGCGCCGGGTGACCGAGGTTCACCTAGCGAGGGCCGGACTGAGTCCCGCCGACACTAGTATGTTTCTTTCCTCATTTTTTCATCTTTCTGCCTTCGTGTTAACGTTTAGCCTTCCTTTTCTGTCTTGTTGTAGAAATGACGACACAACAGGCCCACGCCAAGCAGATACTACTCGCCGCCGCAGAGAAGGCGAGACAAGAGAAGAAGAAGAAAGAAGAACAGGAACGCCTCGCTGCCGAGAAGCGGAAGACTCCTGGTCAGCCTTCGCAAGCAGGAGGGCCTTCCACCGTGCCTCCCCCGATGCCCGAGGAACAGCCTATACCGAAGAAGCAGAAGAAGCACCACCATTCTTCGCGATCGGCTAGAGACCCAGCGGGAGGGTCGGGGAAAACAGTTGAAGCCCCGGCACAGCAGCTTCCCCCCGTACGTCCGAGTGCGGCGGAGTTGGTGGGAAGGATGGCGACGATGCCCTTCGCCCCTGATTGGTCGATCTTGAAGGGCGACTCCATCCTCGACGGACCCGTATCGATGGAGTTCGTCTCGAAGGCCATCACCGATCGGGACGGAATGGCCTTGGCAGCGCAGACGGCCGATCAGGCCTACATGCGCTGGGCCCAAGCCAATCTCTCGGTAAGTCCTCCGAAGCCCACCCGGTTAATAGGCTTGTAGACTTGTAATTGTTTGCTAAGTCTGATTTTTCTTGACAGTCGATGCTCCACGGTCAGCACTTCCACAAGTGTCTGGAGAAGGAGATAACTTACGAGCGGAAGCAGAAGGAGAAGTTCCTTCGAGAATTGACCAAGGCGACGGAGGACTTTAAGGAGGCTCGGGACATGGTGGTGGTGCACGAGGCGCAGATAGAGTCTCTGGACAAGATCCACAAGCAGGACCGAGAGGACCTGCTGAAGAAGATCGCGGCCGAGACGGCGGAGAAGGAGAAGGCGAAGAAGGCCCTGGCGGATTTGGAGGCGGCCTTGGGGGATACGCTTATGACGGCGCAAGACGAGGCTTACGAGCAAGCCAAGTCTCATTTCAAGTACATCTATCCGGAGTGCAATGTCGACCACCTCGGCTTCGGGTGGAAGCCAGACTTGCCTCCGACCCCGGGGGGTGATGGTGACGACGGCGGCCACCACGAAGAAGAGGTGCACCTCGACCCTCAAGACTAGATGTTTTTGTTTTTATTTCTCTCCCTGTTGTAAATGCCCTCGGCGGACTGGCCACCGCAAATTTTATATCTTTTTTAGATGAAATGAAATATAGAATTTTTTGGGCCGACTCTACAACACTTGCATTTTGTGATTCTTGTATTTTCTTTTTGATAGAGGCTAGCTAGCCAACGAAAGTTGGCTCGGAACCGAGAGGCTGCCAAGAATTACTTTTTGGACAAGTCTAGAGAGCTCGGTCTAGAGGTGGCTCGTTTGAGAAAGATTGTAGCCGACCGGGACTGGTGGGTCATTGAGAAGGACTGGGCGCTCTCGGATACGTCTAGCGGGCGGTCGGCCTCCGAGTCTTCTCTTCGCGAGGCCGTTGTAGAGAAAGAATTGGAGATTCGCCAGTTGAAGCTCATCCTCGGTGCCGGTCTTGTTGAGGAGGCAAGTAACTCTACTCCGGGGAGGTTGCCGCCTCCTTCGCCGGTTGTGACACAGCCGGATGATGCGGAGAGCTCGGTGGCGGGTACGTCTTCCTTGGTTGGGATAGCCGAGCGTCACAGGAGCCCTGAATTCGAGTTCCCGGCTGAGTGAGTGAGTTGAGAGCCTTCATTGTATTTGCGTTTTCATTCATTGAGTTGTAAGCGATGAGTAATGAATAAGATCGTTTGTTCTTCGGAGCCTTGATTGCCTCGGGTGCCGAGTGTAGTTGGTGTGACTGCGTCAATAATCCCGAAGTTTCACCTTCTCAGGCATTATTAATGGTGACGTCTCGTCATCCACCGTTTCACACTCCCGGGCGTGATAAATGAGGCCCCAGGGACGGGTGCCGAGCCCTCATAACGGTGAGGAAGACCACTGCAGGCGTAGTAGCCCTGCCGCCGAGCGTTTTAGGTCGAGGTGCCCCCGGAGGGGACACCCGCCCTGCTCGGGGTCGGAGTCGAGATGCTGCGCTTGCTCTCGTGAAGAGACGGTGCGGAAGTGGCTGGCGAATGTCGCCTCGAGCCTCGGTTGGTGGCCTTCGAGGAGGTCAAACCGAGCGAGGGACGGGTGTCGAGCCCCCACAACGGTGAGAAAGACAATTGCAGGCGTAGCGTAGCCCGCCGCCGAGCGCTTAGGTCGTGGAGCCCCCGGAGGGGACTCCCGCCCTGCCCGGGGTCGGAGCCGAGCTCCTGCACATGTTCTCGTGGAGAGACGGTGCGGGAGTGGCTGGCGAATGTCGCCTCGAGTCTCGGTTGGTGGCCTCCGAGGAGGTCATCCGAGCGAGGGACGGGTGCCGAGCCCCCACAACGGTGAGAAAGACAATTACAGGCGTAGCGTAGCCCCGCCGCCGAGCGCTTAGGTCGTGGAGCCCCCGGAGGGGACTCCCGCCCTGCCCGGGGTCAGAGCCGAGCTCCTGCACATGTTCTCGTGGAGAGACGGTGCGGGAGTGGCTGGCGAATGTCGCCTCGAGTCTCGGTTGGTGGCCTCCGAGGAGGTCATCCGAGCGAGGGACGGGTGCCGAGCCCCCACAACGGTGAGAAAGACAATTGCAGGCGTAGCGTAGCCCCGCCGCCGAGCACTTAGGTCGTGGAGCCCCCGGAGGGGACTCCCGCCCTGCCCGGGGTCGGAGCCGAGCTCCTGCACATGTTCTCGTGGAGAGACGGTGCGGGAGTGGCTGGCGAATGTCGCCTTGAGTCTCGGTTGGTGGCCTCCGAGGAGGTCATCCGAGCGAGGGACGGGTGCCGAGCCCCCACAACGGTGAGAAAGACAATTGCGGGCGTAGCGTAGCCCCGCCGCCGAGCGCTTAGGTCGTGGAGCCCCCGGAGGGGACTCCCGCCCTGCCCGGGGTCGGAGCCGAGCTCCTGCACATGTTCTCTTGGAAAGGCGATTCGAGCCGAGTCCGACGCTTGTGAGAGAAGCGTGTTTGGGCTCGCGATTTCATCCGCGGGACGAGACCCATGCTTGTAAGAGAAGCGCGTTTGGGCTCGCGATTTCATCCGAGCGACGAGACGCACGCTTGTAAGAGAAGCGTGTTTGGGCTCACGATTTCATCCGAGGGACGAGACCCATGCTTGTAAGAGAAGCGCGTTTGGGCTCGCGATTCCATCCGAGGGACGAGACGAGCGCTTGTAAGAGAAGCGTGTTTGGACTCGCGATTTCATCCGAGCGACGAGATGCACGCTTGTAAGAGAAGCGTGTTTGGGCTCGCGATTTCATCCGAGGGGCGAGACGCATGCTGGAAAGAGAGAGTGTTTGGGCTCGCGATTTCATCCGAGCGACGAGACGCATGCTGGAAAGAGAGCGTGTTTGGGCTCGCGATTTCATCCGAGCGACGAGACGAGCGCTCGTAAGAGAAGCGTGTTTGGACTCGCGATTTCATCCGAGTGACCAGTTTTGTGAGGGGTCCTTCATCTGTTTACAAGAATTGGAGTCATGAGCTTGTTTCTAGGAAAGCTGGTGTTTACAATATACGCTTGTTACAGACAAGTCTAGGCACGACGTGCCGTTTACAGGACTTTACAAAAGACAAGGCCCAACGAGCCGTTTTTAGGATTACGTTTTACATGGAGGCTATTCTCCTAAGAACTTGATCAAGTGTTCCGCATTCCAGGGCCTCTTGACAGGCTTGCCATCGGTGTCGATCAGGCGATAGGTACCCGGTCGTACGACCTCTGAAACCTTATAAGGGCCCTCCCAGTTTGGTGCCAACTTCCTTTTCTGGCCGGGATTGGAAACCGCCAGTTTCTGGAGGACAAGATCTCCGAGAGCAATGTTTGTTGGGCGCACCTTCTTGTTATAGAACCTCTCGATCCTTTGCTGGTAAATGTTCCTTCTGATGGATGACTTCTCCCTGACCTCGTCAATGAGGTCCAGGTCTGCTCGCAGTTGCATGGAGTTGCTTGTTTCGTCATAAGCCATAATTCGGGGAGAGGGGATACCTATTTCCAAGGGAATGACGGCCTCAGCACCGTACGTTAAGTTGAAGGGTGACTCCCCTGTCGGGATTCTTTTTGTTGTTCGATGGGCCCAGAGAACGCTCGGCAGCTCGTCGACCCATAGCCCCTTGGAGGAATTATCGAGTCGCTTCTTGAGTCCATCGAGGATCGACGGTTCGCGTTCTCTGCCTGTCCGTTGGATTGGGGATGGCATACTGAAGAGAAGCGCTGATGGATACCGAGGTCTTCGCAGAACTTGCGGAAATGCTTGCCTGCAAACTGGGTCCCGTTATCCGTAACGAGCACTTGGGGGATCCCGAACCGACAGATAATGTGTTTCCAGAAGAATTGTTGAGTCTGTTGCTCGGTGATCGTAACTAGTGGCTCCGCCTCGATCCATTTGGTGAAGTAGTCGATGGCAACTATAAGGAACTTTCGTTGCCCCGTCGCCTTGGGAAAAGGGCCTACCAGATCCATCCCCCACATAGCAAAGGGGGTTGGACTGGCCATGGATCGTAGGTTTGCTTGAGGAACCCTTTTGATGGGGGAGAATCTTTGACAGGGGCCACATTTCCTGACAAGATTTAGAGCGTCCTGCAGCATGGTGGGCCAGTAGTACCCGTGGTTCAAAGCCTTTCGCGCGAGCGAACGACTTCCCATGTGACACCCACCAATCCCCTCGTGTAATTCTTTGAGAGCATATTCGGCTTCACTGGGAGTGAGGCAGCGGAGATACGGCCGCCCATCCGAGGTTGTGTAGGACCTTTTGAAGAGTGTTGAGTCGATCATTGTGAACCTTTCCGCTCGGGACAGGACTCTTCTCGCTTCGGCTCGGTCTTCCGGGAGCTCTCCCTTGACGAGAAATCGCCTAATTGGAGTTGTCCAGTCTTCGGGGGGCGCTCCATCTTCGATGCACAGGGCCTCCGGGATGTCGATACTGGGTTTTAGCATGACCTCGATCAGGACCGTGCGGTCGAGACCTTCGAAGGAAGAGGATGCCAATTTTGACAGAGCGTCAGCCTGGACGTTCTGCTCCCGAGGGATCCTCAAAACAGCCGACTCGTCGAAGGACGAGAGTAGGCGTTGAACTATAGCTCGGTAACGAACCATGCGATCGTCTCGGGCCTCGTACTCCCCGGTGATCTGGTTGACCACGAGCTGGGAGTCGCTGAAAGCCCTAATCTGTTTGGCACCGGCTTGATGAGCCAGGGTGAGCTCAGCGATCATTGCCTTGTATTCGGCCTCGTTGTTAGAGGCCGGGAAGTTGAGGCGAAGGCAATACTGCAGAAGAAAACCGTCTGGGCCTCGGAGGATGATGCCTGCTCCGCTGCCTGCCTCGCAGGAGGAACCATCGACGTAAACTTCCCATGTCTGGTCGCTCTCCGTGTTTGCAGGGTGCTCGGAGATAGTGCACTCCGTAATGAACTCTGCGAGCGCCTGCCCCTTGATTGCTGTTCTGGGCTGATAGCCAATGTCATATTGGCTGAGCTCAATCGACCATTTCACGAGTCGACCCGAGCTTTCTGGTTTGCAGAGTACCGCCTTCAGGGGTTGGTCCGTCAGCACTTGGACAGAATGAGATTGAAAATATGGACGGAGCTTTCGTGAGGCCATGATCAGGGCGTACGCTACTTTCTCCATCCGGGAGTACCTGGTCTCGGCATCGAGCAGGACCTTGCTGACGTAGTATACAGGCTTCTGTGATCCCTCTTCCTCCCGAACGAGAACGGCGCTGAGCACCTTCTCTGAGGCAGATAGGTAGAGCCAGAGTGGCTCTCCCGGTTCGGGCTTGCTGAGAAGAGGGGGGTTCGCGAGGTATTCCTTTAACTGGGCGAAGGCCTCTTGCTGTTGGACCCCCCATTCGAACCCGTCGGTGCCTCGCAGGGCTTTGAAGAAGGGAAGAGACTTCTCTCCGGACTTGGAGAGGAAACGGCCGATGGCCGCCAGTCTCCCAGTCAGCCGTTGGACTTCTTTGATGTTCCTCGGAGGGGCCATGTCCAGGATTGCTTGGATCTTTTCGGGGTTCGCTTCGATTCCCCTTTGGCTGATAATGAACCCGAGAAACTTTCCCGCGGAGACGCCGAAGGCGCATTTGCTCGGGTTAAGCCTCATGTTATGTGTCCGAAGTACCCCAAAGGCCTCCTCCAGATCGGCTACGTGATCCTCTCCCCGCCGGCTCTTGACGAGTGTGTCATCCACATACACTTCTATATTGCGCCCGATCTGTTCCTTGAAGACCCGGTTGACGAGCCTCTGGTATGTGGCCCCGGCGTTCTTCAGCCCGAAGGGCATGACTCTGTAGCAATAGAGCCCCTGGTCCGTGACGAAGGACGTCTTGGCGATGTCGGGAGGGAACATGCGGATCTGGTTGTAGCCTGAAAACGCGTCCATGAAGGATAGGAGCTCGTGACCCGATGTTGCATCGACGAGAGCATCGATCCTGGGAAGGGGGAATGGGTCCTTCGGGCACGCCTTGTTGAGATCCGTGAAATCAATGCAGATCCTCCAGCTCCCGCTCGCCTTCTTCACCATGACGACGTTTGCCAGCCACTCGGGGTAGCTGACCTCCTGGATGAAGCGCGCGGCAAGGAGTTTATCGACCTCTGCATTAACCGCCTGTTGTCGCTCTGGTGCGAACTTGCATCGCTTCTGTACCACTGGTTTCGAGCCGGGGATCACGCTGAGTTTATGCATGATGAGTTCCTCGGAAATTCCCGGCATGTCAGAGGGCTTCCAGGCAAACAGATCGACATTGCGCCGGATGCAGGTGATGAGGTCGGACTTGAGGCGAGGCGCGAGGGAGCGACTTATTCGAAATTGTTTCGATGAATCCTCTGCCTCGAAGGAGACATCCTCCAGCTCGTCTGCCGACTCCGGCTCTGGCTGGGTCCTTTGGGGCTGCATTTCCACGGCATCGAGGGGGAGCACTCCGCTTCCTATTGCGGTCATATAACAGGAGCGAGCGGCTTCTTGGTTCCCTCGGACCACTCCTACCCCGGTACTGGTAGGGAACTTCATCTTCTGGTGGTAGGCCGAGGGAACAGCCTGGAGGGAGCATAGGCCCGGTCGGCCGAGTATGGCATTATAGGCTGCCTTGACATTGACAACCATGAAGTCCATCGACTCGGTTCTCCGATTCGGGGCCATGCCCGCCGTGACATCCAGCGTGACGATCCCCTCGATTGTCACCGGAACTCCAGAAAATCCGTGCAGGGTGTATCCTGCCGGCTTCAGTCTGCTTCGGGGGAGCTTTAGGTTCTCGAAAGCATCGAGGAACAGAATGTTGACCGAGCTCCCGTTGTCTACCAGGATCCGCCGAGCATCAAAGTTTGCCATGCTGAGATTGATTACGAGGGCGTCGCAGTGTGGGAGCCGAACCCCCTCCAGGTCGTCACCCGAGAAGGAGACGGGGAGTGGTTGGATTTGAGGAGTGAGAGGCCCTTGGACGGCGTTAACGTCCCGGATGAACGCCTTACGGGAGGTGTTAGAATCCCCTCCCATGGGCCCTCCATGGACGCAGTGCAGTATGGGTTGGTCGTCTGGTTCTTCCAGCTCCTGCTCTTGCCTGGGGTGCTGTAGGGGAGCTCGAGGAGGAGGTGAGGTTCTCCTGTTCCTCGTGTCCCTTTGCGCCCGAGCGTCATCTCTCTTATACTCCCGGAGGTATCCTCGATGGATCAGTGCCTCGATTTCATCTTTCAGGGCACGGCAGTGATCTGTGTCGTGCCCGTTGTCTCGGTGGAAGTGGCAGTAGAACCGCTGATCCCTTTTCTTGCTAGTGTTGTTGGATGGTCGAGGGGGGTACTGAACGAGGTCTCTGTCCTCGATCGCAAGGAGTATGGAGGACACATTTTGTGTGAGCGGGGTATACCTTTCGAAGCGAGGAACCGGTGGTACCTTCTTCATGGTGCCCCCGTCCCTTGGAGCCTTTTTCGAAGGCTCGACTTCCTCGGCCTTCCGTTTCCCTTTCCCGAGTGCTTCTCTAGATTCGTCGGGGTTTAGGGCTTCCTCTGCCCTGATGTACTTCTCGACTCGGTTGAGGAGGTAGGGAAAATCGATCGGGGGCTTCTTCGCCAGAGAAGCTTTCAGCTGTCCATGACGGACGTTGTGCCGAAATGCCGCGGAGGCGACGCCTGGATCGAGAGAGGAGACTGACCTTGCTTCCGTCGTGAATCTCCGGACAAACGCCCTGAGTGATTCCCCCCTTCCTGTCTGAGCCCAAGTAAGGAGGCGCTCGTTCTTTCGGCCTTCCGGCTGGTTACAAAATGGGCGAGGAAATTGCCTTCCAGTTGATCAAAGGAGTAAATGGAGCCGGGGGCGAGTTTTGAGAACCACTCACGAGCCGGACCCCGAAGGGTGGCAGGAAAAGCTCGGCACAACAGAGGATCCGATGCGCTGTGAATCATCATGAGGGTTTTGAAACCCTCCATGTGATCAGCAGGATCCCCTTCGCCGTTGTAGGTCTCGAACTGTGGGGGTCGGAAGTTCCGGGGAATTTCTGCTTGGATAATAAGGGCCGAAAAGGGGGGTCGGACAGGTTTGTGCCCCTGACCGGCTCCGACACCGTCGCCCATATGATCGATTCGGTCCTCCATTTCTTGGAGGCGCCTTAGGAGCACGCCCTCGGCTTCGGGCTGGACTGTCGAGGAGCGAGAGACGCTGGCCTCAGCGTCTAACCTGGTTTGGGAACGGCGTGCTTCCTCCCTGGGGGCCCGTTGGAGAGCCCCAAGGATCTTCCTTCAGAAATCCTGGAACTCCTGCTGAGTAACAGGAGCTCCCTCAGCTCGGGCCGGTTGGACCGGAGGTTGCCTCCCGACTCGGCTGAGTGCTGGCCTTCGTTCTTCCGGCGGTGGCCTAGGACGGTTCGGGGCCGAGTTGGAAGCGGCCCTTTCCCTACCGCGGTCAGCCTGCCGACTGGAGATTACCCCTCGAAGGTCAGGTTGGATCGGAGGAGTGGGGGCCGCTGGGACCCCTGACGGGAGGCCCTAGGCTTTGATGTGCGCGGCCCGACGTTGGTATTCGATGGGAGTGTGTCTCGTCGGTTGACGGAGGACGCAGCCCCCTTGCCTTTGGAGGCCATAGGAGTTAGGTGATCGAGGTACCTCGGCGGTAGTACTCGGGTCGGGTTCCGAAGTAGTTTCCCACAGACGGTGCCAACCTGATGCGGTTTGTTTCTGGGAGACGTGTGGATGCACCAGGTGTGAGTTCTTACTCGATATGTATTGAAGGAGAAAGCTTCTTCAGAGGCGACCCTCGGCTGGCCGAGCGGTACCTGCGACAGGCTGGAGTGAGGTGGATGTCTGGGCTCGGATCAGGTGGCTCGGATCCGAGGTCTGGTGTACCTGCAGACGGTCTCGAAACACCAGGGTTGGTCCCGGTGGCAGACCCTCCGACGATCTAGTCAGTTACTTTAAGATAAGAGCAACAGTCACTAGGGTTTAGAGGAGAAAAGATTGAATTTTTTTTTTTAAGAAAGGAGAGGGCCTGGTATTTATCGGAGTTTCCAATCGGGTCTAGACCCGTTTGGGGCTGGGCCGGACTCGGTTACCCGATTGGCTGAAGCGGTGGAAAGTCGGGCGGTATAAGGCTGACGTGGCAGGCGCCGGAGTGGTTTCCGGGCTGACGTGGCAGATCTCCGGGCGGTTTTCCGGTGCTGACGTGGCTGATCTGGAGGATCAGGAAGGACGCGTATCCTGAGGAGATCTGGTGGCTCAGGGTGAGCCACGCTTTATTCCTGACCCATATCACAAATAATCCATTATTATTGCAAGGTTTTCTACTAGTGAAAATTCATTATTAATCATCATAAATAACACAAATAACATTGCTTCAATAAAATTTATTCATTCTAAAATTTTAAACTCTTTATTCAGAAAGAAAAACTTTGTCCCAATACATCCATTACATCTTTTAATAAAAGACATCCTAGATTCTACGGTTTCTCTTGGCTTCTCTGAGCTCTTCCCGTAGTTCTTGGATTTTCTTCTGCAAATCTTCAAATTTCTGCTATAGCTCTTCCTTGTCCCAGCGAGTGATATGATCCAACTTGGCAAAGTGCTGATCATTCACGTGATAGACCTTGTTGAGTTCGCACACTAGAAAGCTCAGCTCCTGAATCTGCTCCTTATCCTGTGCCCGTTGTGATTCCAAGTGGTTAACTTTCTACTTTTGAGCGTCCAATTCCCGTCGAAGAGAAGCAACAATGTCATTTAGGTTATCTAGAACGAGTTCTTCGTCCGAGGATTCTTCGGGAAGGTCAGGCGGAGGTGGAGTGATCTCCCTGGACTCGGGAAATTCTTCTTCTATCTCAAATGGTTCTTCTTCTTCCTCTTCCTCTGGTTCTTCTTCTTCTTCCACTGGCTCTTCCTCTTTATCCTCGAAAGGAACAAACCAATGCGCCTCATTCTGGAGATCATGCTGATTGGCCATTTTATAGGGAAAAGAAGGAGAAAATGTCATCTCATAGAGAAACACAAACATAAGTTTACACGCTAATGTCCACTCTAGGGTGTCGTTCCTTATAAATTTGTACTACTTGCGAAGCCTGCTATGATACCATCTGTAACGCCCCGAATTTCAAATAAGACCGAATTCGAGATTTCACAGGATCTTTACTTCACTTCGTACAATTTTACAAGGAAATTAAAACTTTTCAACATACATCAGAGTTCTTTACATTTTGTTTACACAGCGGAAGAATAAAAGAGATACAACATTGAAAAATAAAATACAACTTATACAACTTTATCAATATAAGTTATCAACTGCATCATAACATCTTTATTTCTTCATAAACAGTCCATTACCTGCATATTAAGCTATGGGCACGTCAGTCACTGATAACTGACGAAAATGTTATACTCGGCCATCCTCTCTATGCTGTACATATAACGATTTCATACTTTAACAAACCACAATAATTGAATGAACAATAAAGTGTCAAAAGTGATTTTTCTAAACATGCAAGTGTATGCAATCCATAAATGCCTAATGCATACATTTTTATACTAGGATGACACTAATGCATACTTGTTCGGATGTTATGCATCCCATACTACATAGGTCCGAGGGCAAGTACCTACGTACTCCACATTTAAGGGTTCGATCCCTCGCCATGAAAACTACACAGTAATAAGACAAGGTTTAGATTATTCCAAGAATGTTGGGATTCTTCACAAAATGCCCATCATAATGAACTACAATTGCATTTACCATCCTGTTATAAAAATTTAGTAAACATATTGTCACTAAATATGCATAATTACAATGAAAATCTCTACAAATTTAAGAAATGGTCCCCTCCCCCAACACGAACGATCAATTTTAAGATAAAATTTCCTATTAAAAATATGTACAAATTCAACCAATTCCCCATTCAAAAACCATATTTATAACTTCATTCAGTGGGACCCAAAATAATATCGATAGAGATTACTCTAATTAACCAATTGTGTGTTACCTGATATAGAAATACTGTTGAAATTGTACGATTGCGTCTCCTCTAGCCTCTTCCAAAGAGACACGGGGACTTCAACAGAGAGCAAGATTGATGATTTCGAGTATGATATGGTCTTCAGATATCGAATTGGGGGTTTATGGTTTGAAATTTTAAGATTTAGGGTTCGGGATTTGAGGTTTTACGTCTTAAATTTCGCATTCAAAACAGCTACTTTCAATTTCGGTGGGGGAGAGAAAGATAGCGATCAAAAGGTTCAGACAAGGGTGGGGAGGGAGGTAGTCAGAGAAAGAGAACGGGAGATAGAGAATAGGGAGGAGAGTGAGCAAGATTTAAGTGAATAAGTGATTAGAATATGTTAATTAAGGGGATATTTAAATAAGGCCATTTTGATCTTTTCACTCACTTTTGGCGTTTTTGTACGGGTTTTGATCACGTTTCACAGTTGGGGGATTTATTGCTTTGACCAATAGTTTAGGTGGTTTGCCGCTTTGACCTCATAGATCATGGGTATTTTTTGCTTATTACCCTTTAAAAAATAATTATCTACGACAGCATTTATTGTAAAGCGTTGGTATAGGCTCATTTTCAGCTGCATATAATGAAGCCTATACCGGCATTTCTAAACGCCGGGATATGTCAGATTTGACTTTTTTTTCAAATTAATCACAACATTTTAGTTTGGGCATCTATCCCGGCGTTTTTTTAAAAAAAATGTCAGGATATGTATTCTCTGTTTTTTGCAATTTGATTCAGATTTTCAAATTAAAAATACAGATAATTAATCACATATTAGAAATAACTGTAATCACATCAAATTTGAATGCTCAAATCCTAAAATCAATAATAATAACATAATACACAACCATAAAATCACAGACCACAATAAACAACTATTCAATAGAAAAATAAATGATTTAACATATTTAAACTGTCATAATGAGAGTTACAAATTTATAAGTTGTACAAAACATGGAGTGGAGTCTGCCATATTCATGGAGAGAGATCTTCCCCCTCCCGTCTTGGGTCTGTCGCTTGAGGCTCTGGGCTGTTTTGTTTCTTTTGCTGATCACTGAATGGCGCTTCCTTCCGTGGTTTCGCTCTCTGGATGGATTATCACATTATTAAATTTTATTGTATTTCTTAATTCTAGCTTTTTTCTTGTTTTACCTCTTGTAAAACCATTGATGCTTGTTTGTATTATTATTGCTTTACTGATTAATATATATTTTTTGATGGCTGGAGCCTTTGGGCTCTATCCGATTCATCAAAAAAAAAAAAAAAGTTGTACAAAACATAGTTTTTACAAAATATAAATAAAGTTCCGACAAAACATAAGAAAAATAAAGTCCAACTCTTCAAAACTAGGGCAAGGGAGTCTCTTCGTGTGGCCCGGTGTTTCTTCCATTCACATCGGTATTTCACCATGTTGTGCGTGTGTGATTGAAAACTGATGGTATTCACTGGCCCTGTATAATGCACAATATTTGCGAAAATAAATCAACATGAACTATAATAAAAGAAGACTGAGATAATCCTTCTTGCAACTTCCCTTTCAACTATCACTGGTGCTGGTTTTGTTTCAGTTTGGAGTAGACTTGCTGTTGCTTTCTTTTTCATGTTGGCTAAAACATTCATCTTCAGAATAATTATTGTGAGCATATATTTGCATTTGATGTGATCAATTATTAGTTCTTCAAGTAAAATGTCAGAAACTATATGCATAGAGTTATCTTTATTTCATAAAAGGAAATTACTTTTAAATCCCTTTTGTATTATACTCAGTTTCAGAATTGTGGACATCCTTATACTTTACAGCTCTTATGTACCCAAAATAAGACAATGTTCACCTATATAAGTTATATATGATATCTAACTTAAATTCGTAATATATTTCTAATAGGGTTGTAAAGCTGTATAAATCATAAATTAGTTGTATATCCACAATACTAAACAAAGTGGGAATAGAAGTCCATTATCAATTTGGGCTACAAAAACAATTTTGCTTTTTTTTTTGCTTGAGAAAGGTGGGATATGCCCACCCACTGAAGTGAGAATATAACTTCCATCCACAGCAACTGAACTAAGAAAGAGAAGGGCTCCTGTACTTTAATTTCTTAAGGAAATCCTAAGTGTATCATTTAAAAGTATACAATGTTGTTGTCCAAATAAAATGTTGTTAACCTAAATCTACCCACTTTAACAAGCTTCAAGTGTACAGAAACAGAAACATAAGAACAAATCCATACTAAAGCTTCTCTATACTTGCATTAGTACTATCAAATCGAAAGAAATTAAACTATCGCAAAATTAATATTACTTACTGTTCCATGTATTGGATTCTCGGCATTGAGGTTTTGTTGGGAGAGTAAAGAAGCAAGCATATCTTTTAGGCCTTTATTCTCTTCCTGCATCTTGTACACACCGGGATATGATGGATGACCGGAGGTAGATGTACGACGACCAAATACCTGTGATCCAACACATTTCCGATATACATTAGTCTCGACTTCCACTTGATGATGGTAAAAATTGCAGCAGATCAAAGCCGTACGATTCCTACACAGATATCAAAGCATCCACAGGCAGATTCGCCATTGCAGACCTCTTTTACAGTTTGGGCCCACTCCAAGACATGAGCTTCTCCCAAACCCATAAAAAGTGACAGACTAGGCCCACTAGGAGAGACACCCAGCCCATACAGCCTAGGAGTCAAATCTCTTATCCCATAATGAGGATATTTTATCTCTTGAAGGGAAAAGACATGAAAGAGATAAGGTAGTTAAATCGATCTAACGGACACAAATTAATCTCTTGGAATGTCTCTCAGACCTATAAATACCCCTCCCCCTTTTTAGTCAGAAGGTAATCAACAATTTGTCAGTTTTCACTCTCTGACTCTCTCTCTTTTTCTAGTTCTGACTTGAACGTCGGAGGGTCTGTCGCCGGGACCAACCCACGGTGTTTCAGACTTTTTACAGGTCCATCGGCCGTATCAGCAACCGTCAGATTCAGATCATGGTGATCAATCAACGATCCAGATTCATTCTCAGGAGCTCTAACCGACTTTAACGGCCAAGGTCACAAGTCAACTTCGTAGTAGTTTCCTTCAATTATTAACTCACTACCTGTTTGTTCCCACACCGAAATAAGCAGCAACACCACTTACAAACTAAATTCACTCTAATTCAAATCTAAATGTCAATTCCAACTTACATGTGAGGGTGTTGGTCCCAATTCCATTCCCCGCACACAACCAGGATGCTCTCTCCCCCCTCACATCGGAGATAGCTTCACGCTGGAGTGTTAGTGGATCTGCTGATGAAGACGATGACCTCTCCGCAATCAGCACTCTAGCGTCCTTCTGCAAAAGAGAGCAAAGGCAACATTAATATTAATAAATTACTTCTAAAATTAAACACCAATTGAAATTAGTTTGAAAGTTTCATATTTACTATTATCAGGGCTGCAAACTCATCTCTGAAGGTCCCATCCTTACTCGTGTGGGTTATTTCAAAAAAATATACCTCACCAATGCTCTATCCCTCATTTGACGCTTCCAGCATATAAGTAAGATGCAGTAGCTAAATCATATAAAGAAATAAATTGGCCAAAATGATTAAAATCATTTTTGAAAAATCATGTAAAATGAAATATTCTTTACTAGCTCATCTCGAACAAAGGCAAAGTTGTTGCTCCCCGTAGTGTGCTTCACCTTCATCTGTCTTCGGCTGCTTAGACCAATTTCAGCTTTCCTCTGTACAATATGATAATCGGAATATATGTTTATGTTTACCAAAATCAATAAAATATATCATAAAGGAGATATTAAACAATGAAATATGATTACCTTTCCAGTATTAGATTTCTAATAATTGACAAGAAATTGTCAATCTTGTGCAGTCACGCACTCGAGTACCGACCTCGCATTTTCCGCCTCAAACTTCTCCTCGTCATAGACTTCCCTTTTAAGAAGCTCTTCTGATCCCTCCATTTCTTCGAAACAGATTTATTCACCCATTCATCAAGAGCGTTAGGGATTGCAAACATTTGCTGCAAAATAATATTAATTGAATATATATATAGTACTATCACTTAAAAAAAACAATAGTAAAAAAAGATAATTAAATCAAGTTATAAAGTACTAATTCAAATGTTCTAACCATTCTAAAGGGAAAGCAAATGAAGATAGTATAAGCAGTGCAATACCCCAATAATTAATTTACATTGCATACATCAATATAATTCCGTGACTATATATATATAAACTAGATTTGCCCGTGGGTACGTGCCTACGACACGAACGATACAACATATGAAAAGTTTTGTAAACAGTAAATCAACAATTATATAGCTCAAGTTTGAATAGTATGACAATAATTAGTTGTAAACAATAATTAGTTATAAATTGGGGTAGAAAAATAAGTGTGTATATATATATATATATATATATATATATATATATATATATATATATATATAGAGAGAGAGAGAGAGAGAGAGAGAGAGAGAGAGAGAGTGAGAGAGAGAGAGAAATAATTAAATAAATAAAGGAGTTGTTTTGAATTTTAGGGGGGAACTTTTGGGGGAGGAAAAATGTGTTTTGTAAGGTTAGATTTGGGCCTTTGATTTTGGGGGGATTGAAGGAGAACTACTTGATAGCTTTCTTTGTGTTTTATTATATATACTAGATTTGCCCGTGGCCACATGCCTACGGCACGTCTTCATAATGATACAACATATGAAAAGTCTTATAAACAGTAAATCAACAATTATGTAGCTGAAGTTTGAATACTATGACAATAATTAATTGTAAATAAAAGTCCATGTTTCCATTAGTATATGGTTAAAAATAATTATAAATTGGGGTATAAAAATCCATGTTTATATATATATATATAGGGATATGCTCAGTTTTCACCGATTTGTTTTTACGGGTTTGGAAAACAGCGATCTGAGCCATCGGATCGATCATGATCGTGATCGATGGCTCAGATCTGCCTCCCCATAACCCGTTTCAATTGTTGAGCGGAGGGTTATTTTGGGAATTTCGTCCAAAATAACTCTTCGCTGAACAGATTCTAAAAAAAATAATATAACCTAGGCCGTTGTTGGGAACAACGGCCTAGGTTATAAAAAAATGAATCATAGGCCATTGTTTGGAACAACGGTCTTGTTTTCAATATTTATAACCTAGGCCGTTGTTGGGAACAACGGCCTAGGTTATAAAAAAATGAATCATAGGCCATTGTTTGGAACAACGGTCTTGTTTTCAATATTTATAACCTAGGCCGTTGTTGGGAACAACGGCCTAGGTTATAAAATTTCTATAAAAATATTGAAATTTTATAACCAACGGCCTAGGTTATAAATATTGAAAACAAGGTCGTTGTTCCAAACAATGGCCTATGATTCATTTTTTTATAACCTAGGCCGTTGTTCCCAACAACGGCCTAGGTTATAAATATTGAAAACAAGGCCGTTGTTCCAAACAACGGCCTATGATTCATTTTTTTATAACCTAGGCCGTTGTTCCCAACAACGGCCTAGGTTATATCATTTTTTTCAAAACGAATCAGGCGAAGAGTTATTTGGGACGAAATTCCCAAAATAATCCTCCGCCACTTAAGTCATATAGGGTGATGGGCGGGCTCGATCTGAGCCGCTGATCGCGATCATAATCGACCCGATGGCTCAGATTCGTGTTTTCCAACCCGTGAAAACAAACCCGTTTTCAACTGAGCATATCCCATATATATATATATATATATATATATATATATATATATATATATAGAGAGAGAGAGAGAGAGAGAGAGAGAGAGAGAGAAATCTTCGGTTGCACACTACTTTGGTGAACACTCCGTGAACACTCACGAAATACAGCACCTATGACAAATCCGAACCGCTCTTATTGTTCTATATACCTTAGATAGTCTAACAATAAAAAATCAATTAATTTGAAATTCATTTGTCCATGATTTACATCATCACAAAATTGTATGGCTGAAAATTCTAACAACATGATGGATAGGCAAATGAACTTCAAATTACTTGATTTTTTATTGTTAGGTTATCTTAGGCATATAGAACAATATGAGCGGTTCGGATTTTTCATAGGGTCTTTATTTCATGAGTGCTCACCAAAAGTAGTGTACAACCGAAAGGGACTCTCTCTCTCTCTCTCTATATATATATATATAGATATAGAGAGAGAGAGAGAGAGAGAGAGAGAGAGAGAGAATTAAATAAATAAATGAGTTGTTTTGGGGATTTGAATTTGAGTTTTGGGGGGGAACTTTCTGGGAGGAAAATGTGTTTTGTAAGGCTAGATCTGGACCTTTGATTTTGGGGGGATTGAAGGAAAGCCACTAGATAGCTTTCTTTGTGTTTTATTATATAGATATAGAACATACAGTAACTTCGTAAGAAGCCATCTGACTGTACTAAGCGTTTATATATCAGATGTTATTGGATGCCAGTGCAAAGGTGAATGTGTTGATCCGAGGATTTGCTCTGTGCGAAACTTAATCATGAAATTTCAAAATTGGTTACTTATGTATGTGATAAATTCCTCCTGCTTCATAACATATTATCAAAGTTTTAGGAAGTTGCATCCATCAACAGACTTGACACATTACTACATCCAACTCATGCATATAGATAAACCACACTGTTTATATAATCAAGACAAACAGGCACGCATGCGCAGCACATACACAGGGAAATAGAACCTCTTTTGTTCTGGAGTCAACTCAATTAAGCCACTTCATACTTCATAGATGATGAATAATTACAATGTAATGCGTGATTTTTTACTCACAACTGTCTGCAGTACTTCGAAGAAAATTCATGTTTTAACATTCAAGAGGAACTAGCATATGTATGGAAGAAAAAAAAAACACGAGGGGAGTCAGACAGAAATTATTGTTATCTCCTGGAATTCTAAGGATTTATAACTTCAGTATGCAAAATTACTGATACTGAATCCTAGACATGTTCCTCCCCTACTACAAAGTTCACTTATCAAATCTCAACTCTCCATATCTAACTGTATCCAAATCCAACCATGGATGGAGCCTTGCCCTCAGCTATTTATCAATCCATCAAATATCAATTAAAGAAATATGGATCAGTCAGTTATATTATAATAATAAAGTTTATTAGATAAAGTAAAGACCAATTCAAGTAAGAAATAACTGATATGTTTTAACTTTGCTAACAACCCAAGAGATGTCTTTAGTTATAACTGATATGTTTTAACTAGTTGATAATCACCTCCATGATAAAGGTGCAAAATTGCTAATGAGGAGCAAAACAAATTTGGAGCTATTTTTTGTTGTGTGGTCTATTTTTTGTTTCCGGCGCATTCAGGTCCCCTGCCTAAAAGGAGCAAAGTGATGCTGACATGAGCAGTGATGTTCAAAAAATACTTCAGTAGGCAAATCATAAATTTAAGGAAAACATAAGTGTGCACAATCACTGAACAAGAGATATATACTATATATACTACGGGAATTACCTATGCACTTCACATAAAATTTCAAAGAAGATAAAACTTTTTCCATTTAGAATGATATTAGATTTATGCATATGTCATTACTTATTAGTGCAAACAATGCACATGAAAAACTAAAAATAAATTTTATAGAATCTAAACAAGGTTTGAACATAAACTCTAGTTTGTTCCATGAGTCTATGTACGAGTGACTAAATTCTCAGTACATCAATTAATTTTGACAATTCATACTGTTAAGAATGTAATACGTAATCAAATTTAATAATCCATTTTGTACGCAGTCAAATTTAATAATTCAATTTGTACAATCTGACCAATATATCGTATAAGCTTTATATTATAAATCATGAATTCATAATATTTGATACATGTATCAAATGATCATAAAATGAACAGATTTTCACCCATAGCTAATGCACACAATGATTTACTACATTTAGCTAAAAGAAAACTACGATTCACTACCTACAAGTCCTAAAACACATGGTTGCTATTTATACATTTTTCAGGATTTAGTGGTACTGTAGAACCTCATGAACAAAATAGATATACCAGTAGAATAGTGTGATTGCTGATGAGCCACAAGATCAGATGAGCCACAAGATCAGATTGCTGGTCCATGCCATATAATGAATATATTAGTAAATTATGCTAGAAGGTTGTTTATGGCTTACATTAGTAGCACACACTAAACAACAAAGGACATTTGCTATCATGCATTCGTTTTTGAATGTGCAAGTGGAAAGAAACAAATTTCCTTGGAATTGACTATCTTCGAGAATCAATCAAAACTAGGGCTTGATATGTCAATTCAGTCCATTATAGGATGCATTTGATGGTAACTTATTCTGGTTCAACTCCTATTAATAGCAATAAAACCCGAATACCTAATTGTAATTTTTAACACCCCCCCCCCCCCCGGGCGCCCCGCACGATATAAGAGATAAAATAGTAATATACCTTAATTGCATCGAAGGCCATCGCCTTGGTCGTTGTTGGTACTTTCGACCAACTTTCGTAGTTTAGGAGAAGGATATGAGAATTTCTTGGAACTACACTACAGAATTTGCCAAGCTTACTACCGGCATCTCCAATTGGTTGATTGACATAGTTGATATTCACCAATATCTATTCATTGTTTGGGAGTTTCCATATTTTCTTCATCTTCGTCGGCCCCCTTGACCTCCTCGAGGTGGTGGGTGTGCTTCCTTCACCCACCTTGACTGTAGTAGCACTTGCATCCGCTGCCCCTCCAATCTCTTCCGTAGGATGCGGACTAGAAGGTCTCGTGCTAGGAGGCTCTATGGTCTCCTCTTGGTCGTGCACAATCCTAACCAACTTTTTCTTCGTTCTCGCCATATGTCACATGTTTAAAGAAAAAATCAGATTAATTATAAATAAATCAACAAAACGAACATATGGAAAATAATGACATTAAAACAATGAGCACTTAAAACAACCACAAATCATCACAATATACCAACAGTTATTAGCTTTTACGTCAAATAAAATTCTTTATAATAAGTTAAACATTAAGTTCCGCTAATTAACTGTAGTGACATAAATGAAAACAACTGACACTTTGTCCATTTTGAAAAATATGAGTCAATCTGAAATTTAAGTTTCATAAATTAAAGCTCATATTCTTTAATTAAATTGACTAACAGTTGTATAAAAAAATACATAAATATCTAAGCATACATCATATGTATTCATCTAATTTAGAGAATTAGGCAAACACTTTCATATACTCAACATATGTATTCATCTAACTAAGCATACAACTGTTTTGTTTAATAAACACATAGCAAAAAAAATACCCAAAATTTAGTGAATTAGGCAAACACTTTCATATTCTCAAGATTGTAAAATAAACTTGGCTAATGCGACATCAACATCAACATTAACAAATTCCTACAATAAAAACATGCCCAAAACAATCAACACACGCATTCTCAAGAACAAAAAAAAAGTGATACATGCGCCTTAACTGCATTGTTTCATTAGTTGCCCACATTAGTTATAACAAAGCATACAATATCAGTACTTTCATATATGATTCCATTTAACCCAAATTAAAACTAAATTTCTAATGTGCCGTATATATCAACAACTACACTAGACACTTATGCGAATAAAAAATTATCACAAATATTAGAATTAGATGATTAAATATTCGCGACAACCACATCAACCAATCTCAAATCCAGATATAACATCAACCAATCTCTCAAGTGACAAAACCCTAACTTTCCTACAGTGCAGCAACAATCCAATATTACCTAGTCGCTAAAGCAAATTCTTTCTAACAAACAGGTATATCATTGTGCCCATTCTTGAAATTGAAGATCCCTCTATATCTATCCCAATTCCTTATCATGTGAGCTGCAATTCCTTAATCAGTCATCATCTTGATCAGGGAAAAGAGCATCGGTGAAGGGGAAAGAGAGAGAGAGAGAGAGAGAGAGAGAGAGAGAGAGAGAGAGGGGGAGGGAGCTGGCGAAGTGAAATAGATGTGGCGAGGGCGTGGAGGGAGGGGCAGCGGCGAGGGGTAGAGACCGTCGGGAGCAGCAAGCGGGGAACGGAAGGAGAAAGAATGACGACGAGGGGAAATTTTTCCGACGGCGGCGGGGAGGGAGGGGCGTGGAGTTAAAGGCAGCGGCGACAAAACTAGAGATGTCGACGATATATCGACGGCAAGAGTATAGCGGCAGAAAGGAGGCCCGACGGCGAAGGATGAAGAGGCGGCAGGAAGGGAGGGCCGGCGGCGAATGGTGAGGTGGACAAATTCGGGTAGAGAGAGAGGGGGGGGGGGGGGGGGGGCACTTTTCCACACAAACGTCGAGACATGTATTTTAATAAATAATAATAATAATAATTATTATTATTATTATTATTATTCCATTTTTAGTTGAATCTTACGTACATTGAGTCCAAACTTACTTCTACAAGTTGTATTAGATTTTATGTGGTGAATCCTGACTTGTCCCAAAATTTCGTATTTTTTGAATGTTATTTGTGCACTTTTCAATCGTTTCCCTCTCATTTTCAATAATCGGCCGCTTATGAAAAATTCCAACTCTTTAAATTTTAGCTTGGAATGTAAATACTTTGCTCATGAAAAATTAAATAGTTGTTGCTTCTAGTCATTAATAACTCTATTTTCACCAACGAACAAACCAATTTTTTTCCAAAATTCTATAAAATTCGAATAACAATTTTTTTACTGCTTATTTTGGTGTGGGAGCAAACATATAGTGAGTTAATATTTGATGGAAATTACTAAAAATCTGACCTTCGATCTTTGTCGTGAAATACAGTTAGAGCTCCTGAAATTGAATTTGGATCGTTGGTTGAACATCGTGATCTGGATCCGACGGTTGCTGATGCGGCCGATGGCCCTGCAAAAAGCCCGAAACATCGGAGGTTGGCCCTGGCGACAGACTCTCCGAAACTCAAGTCAAAACCTGAGAGAGAAACTGTTGATTACCTTCTGACTAAATATGGGGGGGGGGGGGGGGGGGGGGGGGGGGGAGGGGGGTATTTATAGGGCTGAGAAACAGTACATTAGATTGATATGAATGCATTTGATCAACTATGAATTCTTCCTTATCTCTTATTCGAATCTCCCTCTCAAGAGATAAGTTCTCCTGTTTGAGGATAAGAGATTTGACTAACAGCCCTCATGGGCTGGGTCTCTCTTAGTGGGCCTAATCGGTCACTTTTTATGTGCTTGAAGGAGGCTCATGTCTTGTAGAGGAGCCTAGAGAAGGCCCAAATCTGTTAAAGATATCCATTATGATTAATCTGCCTGTACAAGCTTTGATATCTGTGCTGGCATCATAGAGCCCAGATTTGCTTTGATTTTTACCATTATAATAAGCCTCCCACTCCCTGAAGTTAATTTTCTTAGCTTTCGTGGAGTAGTACCCCTTATTTTTGGATTCTAGAATACAATCTTAGCTTTCAGGGTTCTTGAAGATACCTGAAGTTGATTAGTGGCTTCTGAAGGTAGATAATATTTTCCTGAAATTTTTCATATTTTTTCGAACTTTTTCCAAAATTTTCTGGATTTTTTAATAATTTTCCCAATTTAAAAATCATTTTTCAAATTTTATAATTAATAAACCAATTTTAAATTATTTTTCACAAATTTTAATAAATTTTGCAAAATTAAATAGTCATTTTAGGATTATTAATTAATTTTTTGAAATTAAAATGAATCTGTGGGATTTTTCTTGAATAATCTGACTTGGGCACGCTTATTAAAGTGATCGGAGTCATTGATCAGGTGGTGGCTCACGTGCTGATTTGCTTGAATAGTTGTGATGAGAGGGATTTGATGAGGGGGTCACATGGTGACATCAGGGACATCAATCACACCCCAACTCGTCCGCTAAGTGGGATCAGACGGCTGTGAAGAGAGCAAAGGGGAGATTGCAGGCATGGCAAGATCTCCGTCGTTCATCAAGCTTTCGCTCGGGTTTTTGAAAGATCGAACGGCCCACGCTGCCCGCGGAGACCCCCTACCACCACCGATGACTTGGCCGAGCTATGAGCATTGAACTTGGCCGAGCTACGACGCTTGCACTTTCTTGCCGAGCTACAAAGTTTCGATCTTCGCAGAGCTATGGTTCATCGAGCGTCGCCGAGCTACAGTTTTCTTCTATGCCTTCGTCAAGCTCTGTTTTTGAAGCTTCATCGTCGAACTACCTCGGCCAATCGTGCCATGGACGGAGTTAGAGTCATTGAGCTTTGTGATCCCCTCGCCAAGCTATGAAGATAGCGGTCGTCATCATGCTATGGGCTCCCCTGCCAAGCTATACGAGATTATCTCGCTGAGCTGTTTCGTCGAGCAATGGGGCTCGTCATTGCCAAGCTAACCTTTTTGCCGAGCTATGGGTGAATTATCGCCGAGCTACGAAGCTCTCTTCATCGCCTAGCTTTGAAGGTGGCTATCTCATTGCCGAGCTATTCCTTTACATCTTGCTGAGCTATGAGGCTCTGTTTTTCAAAGTTTTTGCCAAGCTATCGAGATAGTTGGCTTCGGCGGAGCTTTGAAGATGCCCTGCCTTTGAAGCTTGGAGCTTTGTTGCCTCATCGAGGTACGGAGTGCCGTCTAATCAGCTGTGAGACTCCTTTGGTGCCGAGCAATGGAAGTGATGGTTCAGTTAAGCTTTGGAGGTGGCCTCGCGCTACCACCTTCATAGAGCAATGAAGGTGTTTGATCGAAGGGACTCCTTGGTCGAGCTATGGTGGTGATCGAACGATGTGGTGTGAATTTGGGTTTTGGAAAGGAACTGAAGAAGAAGAAGAAGTTGTTTTGGAGTTTGGGTTTGGGTTTGAGGTGTTAACGGGTTAGGATTGGGGACCCGACCCGATATTCCTTAAACTCATGTTTTTTTTTCTTTTGAACTTTGTTTGCTGGTTCGGTTTGGAAACCCTACTCGATTATGATGCAACCTGGGCTTTCTTGTCTTCATTTATTCCAAAATATCCAACTCCTTATTTGTTCGGAATTTTCAAAAATTTTGGAGCTTGAATGTTACAAGGAGCTTGGGTTGTGGATTGATTATTTATTTGGAGCTTTCAACCCGTTTCATTCAATACCATCGTTTCTTGAGTTTTGCGGCTCTTTTGATGAGTCATTGCTTCTCGTGCTTGTCAACTCGTTCTGTGGGATAAGCGCCTCATCGCTGACCAAAGGCATTTTCATTCACCTATAGCGTTGGATTACTCTTTCATCGACCAAACGTTTTGTTGTTCGCTTATGTTTTCAACCGAGTGTTTCACCGTTATACAGGTGTTCCGTTGGTTTGCAAGCTAAACACTTTTACCGTTGAATCTTGCGTATGTAGCTGACCTAGAAGAGTTGTAACTGACTTGTTGTTTGATACCAGCAAGTTTGTTGAGACAACCCTGAGATGGGATTGGTAGTAGAGCTTGCCATTTGCGCCCAGTAAGCGTTTAGAGAACTCTGCGGTGGATTCGGATGTTTGGACTTGCTGTTTGTGCCTAGCAAGTTTGTAGAGACAACTCTTGGACGGAGTTGGGTGTTGAACTTGTGGTTTGCTCCTAACAAGTTTGTATAGACAACACTTGGACAGAGTTGGGTATTAAACTTGTTGTTTGTTCCCAACAAGTTTGTAGAGACAACTCTTGGACATAGTTGGGTGTTGAACTTGTTGTTTGTTCCCAACAAGTTTGTGGAGTGGTAACTCTCAGATGGAGCTAATGTTAGACATGATATTTGCGTCCAGCAAGTTAGGAGAGGAAACTCTTAGACGAAGTTGGGTCATTTGAATTTTCTGTTTGCACCCAGCAAGTTTGTGGAGAGGCAACTCTCAGACGAAGTTGATGTTGAAACTGCCATTTGATTCCGACGAGTTTGGAGAGGCAACTCTAAAATGGAGTTGAACGTTGAACTTGTTGTTTTTTCCGAACAAATTTGGAGAGAAAACTCGTAGTGGAGTTGGTGTAAAACTTGATTTTTGATCGCAGCAAGTTTGGAGATAACTTAGAGACGGAGTTGATGTAGAAACTGCCGTTTGATCCCAGCAAATTTGGAGATAACTCGGTGACGGAGTCAAACGTTGAACTTGTCATTTGTGCCCAGCAAGCTAGTGGTGGATTCCGTGACAGAGTCAGACGTTTGAACTTGCCATTTGCGTTGAGCAAGTTTGTAGAGACAACTCCAAGGCGGAGTTAGTCATAGTGCTTGCCGTTTGATCCCTGCGAGTTTATAGTGACAATCGTGAGATGGAGTTGGCCGTTGAACTTGTTGTTTGTGCCAAGCAAGTTTTGTAGAGACATCCCCGTGGCGGAGCTGGAACTTGTTATTTGATCCCAGCAAGTTAATAGAGAACTCTGTGGCGGAAATGGACATTTGAACTTGTTGTTTGTTCCCAACAAGTGTGTGGAGAACTCTGCGACGGAGTTTAACTTTGAACTTGTTGTTTGTGCCCAGCAAGTTTGGAGAGACAATTCTAGGCCGGTGTTGGATGTCGAGCCTATTGCATGAAGATGACGGGTTGTTGGAAGGACTCGAGCAAGGAGAGGGGCACCAAACTTCTTGTAATGAGTTAACAAGTTATTAACGGATCTTGAGAGGAGAGCAATGCGTTAAACTCATTCTTTAGAGCTGACGAGCTATTGGAAGAGCCTGAGCGAAAATCAAGACGTTGAACTCATTGTTTGGAGTCAACTAGTTATTGATGGAGCTCGTGCCGTGAGCAGAGTGTTGAACTCGTTGCTTGCAGTCAACGAGTTGTTGACAAAGCTCGCACTGTGAGTAGAGCATTGAACTCGTTGTTTAGAATGTGGATGGAGCTCGAGCAGTGTGCAGAGCAATTAACATGTTGTTTTGAGTTGACGGTTGTTGGCCGGAGGAAATTAAGTGGCGTACGGAGCACCGAACTCATTTTTAGAGCGGATGAGTTGTGGGTATTCTGAATCTTCTTAATATTGAAGTGAAGTCACTTGTGTTTGCTCAACGATTATGTGATTCCATTCTTCTCTTTGTTAACAAATAGTTGTGTACATCGAATGAGGTCCTCGGGACATTGAGCTTGCTTTCCTTCGCAATACGCGGTGCTTGACGGAGTTGGGACTCGTCCATTTGCATGGCGCTTTATGTGGGACAGAATTGAAGCTTGCTCAGGTGAAGATGGTAGGGAAGACTTGGAGCTTGCCCGCCTAAAGGGGGCTTGTCGTAAAATTTATCGTCAAGAGTTGAGGTGACCCTAGGAAGCTGCTAACTAGTGGGAGGCCTTTGAACAGGCTAGTGTCTCTTAGGCGGAGCATCCCCCTATTGCGTAACTAGAAGGATGACTTGCAGGACAGTTTGTTGTACAGTATTTGCAAGACTTTTGTACCGATTCTTAAGCATGTAGACTCATCGTAATTCTGCAGTTATGACGAGTCTTGTGCTTTGTGAAATAAGAAGTCTTCCACATGCCGGTGTCTTGTTGTGATTCGTCGTCTTGGGGTTGGCTAGTCGTATGAGCTGCCCTTGGGGAGAGTTGGACTCCGGACTTGCCATTTAGAATTTGTAAATATCTGTAATGGTACTGGATCTAAGCATAGTTTTGTGATTTTTGATAGTTTGCAATAGTTTGTGATTTTTGATAGTTTTTTAGCATAGTACTGGATCTGAGCATATTTGTAAATATCTGTAATGGTGTTTGCGATAGTTTTGTGATTTTTGATTAAATCTCTTCATATGCTTGATCCTTCTTGTGCATCTTGTTGTTGAGATTGATAGGTCATCGATTGGGCTCTTTGTAGCTAGATAACAAGGCCTCAAGTCTGTTGTGTATAACTAACGAACTATCGACGATGTGCGACGGAGTTTCGAACTTATCCACCTTGTACTTAGCTAGTTGTAGGAGCAACTCTAAGAAAGAGTTGTTTTTTGAACATGTTGCATGGGTCCTCCGAGAAATTATGAGAGTCACATCGAGTGGTGACTTGAACTCTAAGTGTTTCTTTTGCGAGTTTTACTGAGTAACTGCAATCCACGATTTTGGACTACTAATCTGTCTTCAAAGAATTTTAATTAGTTTCAGGAACAGATCGAATGACGAGTTGAAATCTGAACGTAATTGGTTGCAGGTTGCTAAAGTAACTCCGAGCTATGAATGGATTCCGAACTTGTTAGTTTAAGAGTTACCAGGTTGCAGGAGCAGATAGAATGACAAGTTGAACTCCGGACTTGCTTTGTCATAAGTTGCTAAAGTAACATCGAGCCATGGGTATGGACTCCAAACCTGTCATTGATGCGCTAACGGATTGCAGGAACAGATCGTATGGCGAAGCGAACTCCGAACTTGCTTTATTGCAAATTGCTAGAGTAACTTCGAGCCATAGATATGGACTCCAAACCCGTCTTATAAGGAGCTTCTAGTGAGTTTTTTGATGTTGTTGTTGGAGTATGCTTGTTTTTAACTGATTGTATACATCCGTAAAGTTATACAAGAATTTTACAAAAATTAATACAAAATTTTATTGGAAAATAAAACTAAGCGGCCGCTCTAGTAGCTGGCCGTTGTTACATGCAATGACATGTAGTGAAAGCGGTCTTTATTGCTACTACTACTAAGAGAAGACATTTTAGACTCCCTCGTTGTACTTCATAAGATGTTCTACTTTCCAAGTCTTTGCTGATATTTTCTTGTCTCCCAGGTCTTCAAGTTGATGAGCTGTTAGGCGAACAATTTGGTAGACCTTGCTTGGACTTGTCTATTTTGGAATGAGCTTTCACTTGTTTTGTAGAAAGAAGGGGAGATCTTCATATTCACTAATGTGTTTTGGCAGGACTATTTCTTTCCGTTGAATGAGCAGAGTGGCTTCAGGCGGAGAATTCAAGTTTATTACTGTGTTATGATGAGAACGAGTTTGGACCTGGTAAGAGATGATTTGGCAGGTTTGAAAGTTCATGGCAGCATTTGTTTATGGTAGTGGCTTCAAACTTGTTTACAGTCTAGGAATTATTGTGACTGCAATCTGTGTGTAAACTTATGGCATCGAGGAGGAGAACCGAGCCCCTCATTGTAACAGTGCAGCATGCTCGAGCTGCCTATTGGCTTCCTTCAACTTGTCCTACGCCTGCTATTGTTGGGAATTCCATTTTCATGTGGTAGGTGGAAGTAACTGCATGGAAGGCCACTAGGCCTGGACCGCCAAATATTGCATTGTACGCAGCTTTGACGTCGACTACCATAAATTCATGTGCTTCTGTTAAAGTTTTGGGAGCTTTTCATGCTGTCACATCAAGTGTGACAATTACTTCTATTTGAACAGGTACACTGGATAATTCGTGGAGTGTATAACCGGCTGGCTTGAGTCGGTCTCAGGAGATCTTGAGGCCATTGAAAGTGTTCATGAAAAGGATGCTTACTGAGCTGCCGTTATCCACCAGGATGCACCGTATCTCATGATTCACCATGCAAAGGTTTATGACCAACGCGTCGCAATGAGGCGTTCAGACATCTTCTAAGTCCTTGTCGGAGAAAGATGTTGAAGTCCTGGTGTTCTTGGCAGGTGGGATGAAATCTATGGAGTTGAATTCCCTGACGAAAGCTTTGTGGGATGAGTTGGAATCTCCCCCCATCGGGCCTCCATTAATGGAGTGGAGAACGACCATGTGTTCAGAGTCTTGCAATTCAGATGACCTTTCTTGATGCTAATTAGCCCCTCAAGGCAGAGGGTTTTTGGCGTTGTTATTTTTCTGAACCAATTTGGAGAGATAGCCCCAGTGAATCAGGGTATCCAGTTCTTCTTTAAGGGCTTGAGTGTTGTCAATAGTGTGTCCATGATCTCTGTGAAATACGCACCACTTATTTTTGTCCATTCTCTTAGTAAATGTTGACATCTTCTGGAGAGGGCAGATTATTCCGTCCTTCTTAACTTCCATGAGGATGACTGATATGCTTGCGTTGAAAGGAGTGAACTTGTCGAAGCGTGGTGCTGGAGGTGAAGGGCATTGACCTGCGCCGTCTTTCTAAAATTTCTTGGGTTTTTTCTCACTTGTATTCTTCTGTTTGTTCACGAAAGATGAATCGTTCTTTCCTTGAGGATAGAGAGCTTCCTTGACCCTAATATACTTGTCACTCCTTTCCAGGAGCTCAGTGAAATTTTTGGGTGGCTTTTTTGCAAGGGAGGATTTTAGGTCTTTATTAATGACGTTGTGGTGAAAGGAGGCGGATGCCACTGACAAATTTATGGAGGAGATGGTCCTTGCTTCGGCTGTAAAGCGCTTGACAAAGTCTTTTAGCAGTTCTCCGTCTCTTTGATTCAATTCCAATAGGGAAGCACTTGTTTTTTCAGTTTTACGGCTGGTAGCAAAGTGTATGAAGAGCCTCCGTGGCCCCCGCGACAGACCCTCCGACGCTCAAGTCAGAACCAGAGAGAAAAAGAGAGTTTGAGAGAGAAACTGTTGATTACCTTCTGACATAAGAGGATGGGGGAGGGGTATTTGTAAGCCTGAGAAACAGTACAGGAGACTGATATGAATCCATTGGATCGACTATGAATTCCTAATCTCCTATTTGTACCTCCCCCTCAGGAGATAAGTTCTCCTGTTTGTGGATAAGAGATTTGACTAACATCCCTCAGGTGCTGAGTTTTTCTTAGTGGGTCTAATCTGCCACTTTTTATGGGCTTGAAAGAGGCTCATGTCTTGTAGAAGAGCCTAGAGAAGGCCTGGACTTAAAAAGGACCGTTATGATTAATCCTCTTGTAGAAGCTTTGAGACCTGTGCTGACATCGTAAGGCCCTGATTTGCTGTGATTTTTACCATTAACAATGTTCACCAACATTACTTATATCATATAAGAACAATTTACATCTAATTCTTAGTGAACCAAATTATATAAGAATTATTAATTACAATAACAGCAAACGAACTATTGTGCTTGTTGTTTATACATCCGGTGATATTGTAATGCCCCTGCCCCAGACCCAGACAATTTTTACCATTTTATTAGACAAATTATTATATATAGTACAACTGCCCACCACAGGCTGCCTCTCAAAAGGTGGCTAACCGGATTGGTGACTCTTGATCATATGCTGTATTATTTATAGTTATTTATTCTATTAGAAATCCCGATATGGGACTATCTTAATCACATTCTCTTTCTCTTCAAACCCCGTGCACACACAACGCCCCGTGGGCCCAATGTGCCACGTCAACAACGAAAGAAAACTGGGTGGGCCCCAAGTGATGTCACGCTGACATCACCGAAACACACAGCACATCGTGCTGTCTTCATCTCAACCGTGAGCCCCCCATTTCACTTTATTTACAACTCTGACATCAGCCACTTATATATTATATATATACACTATATATTATTTCTTTTTAGAAATTATGGGGTGTTACAAATATAACATTCTTATTCAACTGGAGCTTCATCTTTCAACCTGACCCCTATGATATCGCTCCCTTGGTCGTTCTATATGTTCTTCATGTTATTACAATCCTCACTTTGTTGTTATATCAATTTGCCGACTGGTTTCGTTTGTATACATCAATAACTGAATCTGGCTGTAATCATCTTGTTGGCATAGGGGTTACATATAAAAGCATTATCAACCTTAACTAACTAGTAAAAAGTAAAGGTAAAGATTATAACTGATTATAAAAGAGTACTATCCTTGTTCAAGAAATGTAGAACACCATTATTAGTAATCAGATGATAAATATATAATAAATAAAAGAATATAGATTTAATAAATGTGTATTCTAGAGTAATATATAGTTTCGATAATCCTACTGTATCAAAATTCATATTTCAGAATACTTTGTGTTCTTCATCATAATATTCCATTAAAAAAACACTTTTGTGATTGCGTATAAAAAGTTAAATAAAAAATAATGCAATATGAAAAACATTAAAAATTATAACATTATACACCCAAAAAAAAATACTCAATACATATCTTGGCGGGTGTCAATAGCAACGCCAGGATAGACATCACTATTACGTGACCAAATAATGCAGATAGTCTATACGAGCATTTATACTATAAATGTTACCATATACACCGGTGTTTATAGCATAAACGCCGTTATATAATACCTATACCGGCGTTTCTTGTAAATGTCGGGATAGGTGTTCAAATTAAAAAAATAGAAATGTTGTCTATCCCAGCGTTCTTGTACAAACGCCGAGACAAATACGCCGTTATAGCCCTTGAGGTTTGTAATGACACTGATCTGCACCAAGAATGTGGATGAAATATATCAATATACAAAAAAAATATGGATACGGTTATTTGCAAATTGGTAAAACCTAGGTATATGTTAGTGGAATTTACCCTATTATATGAAGCAAACATTTTTTTTGTTTGATAGAACATAAATGAAGTGCCTATCAAAAGACACAACATAAATGAAGCAGAAGTTGTTAACTTGACAAGGCTTCCATGCATTTCATTTAATGTTTTATTTTTACTTTTTTATAATCATCACTTTATATCCATATATTATACCAATAGGAGAGAGAGAGTATCAACCTCTCTTCTTTCTCTATTTTGAAATAAAGAAAAGAGAGCGAAGGTAGGAATTTTCATTTGTTAACAAGTGCATTATGCACATTTTCATTAAAAAAAAATATAAAAGCTCCAAACCTATAAATCTGGAACTTAATTACTAGAACTGTGTTTGCTCATTAAGTATTCGATGAAATGCGTATGTAGCATGCAATGTGTTTGTGAAAAAATGGTTTTGAAAAACTTTGCTTAACTAAATCAATTGTATCTATGTATGGTATATGTATTAATTTCTGAAACCCTAATTTACTACCTCATTTTATTTTCAATTTCGAATTTGTGTTTTTAAAATCCTGAAATTTGAATTTGGAGAAAAGTGCGGGTAAAAGATGGGAATGACTATGGTATCGGGTCCAAGAATGAAATTTAGTTAGGAGGTAGGTGGCAGAGAGTAGGGTGAGGCGAACAGAGAGGTGGAGGAGGATGTTGGAGAAGGGGACGTCGTTGCGGTCGAAGAGAGCGGAGACGCGAGAGATGAGGGATAAGGCATAGGGTGTGAATTTTAGACGGAGAGGGGAGGGAGGGGATGAGGCGGGTCAAGGCCTAGATGTTGTCAGTCAGAATGTATACAAAGGCCAGACTGTGAGCATATTTTTTAGGATAAATTTCACTAAACTATACGTTTGAAGAGTTAATTTTTCTCAATTATCTCACATTTTTTAAGTTCAATATAATTTTATGAGTCCATTAAAATTAATTTAGTCTGTACAATTTGCACAGGATAATACTAGTAATAGGTTATACGAGCCCAGGCTTGACAAAACATATATTGACTTATTTATTTATTTATGAACAACGACTACACATGCACGACTGCACATGCACCCCCTGCATATGCACCTACACTCCAATCCCATAATAGGAGAATTTTGTGCGAGTAGGGGTTCCGACTCACTGGTACTAACTGGCTAAATGTCTTACCACTACACTATAAGTGTACTTGCTGCTTCTCTAAACGTTTTTTGGTTAAAAAAAGGCATGCAAACAGAATGAAAATTTTACATCCTACGTTTGGTTTTGTTCCACTTTTGTGATTATTTCTCTTTATCTTATTACTTTCTGCTGTGTTTTAAGTATGGCTGAAGCCTATAGCCAAAAAGCCTATGCATGTTTTGGACCATTTTAGAGCATCCACAGTCGTTTGAGGTAAAAAATGACAAAAATACATATTTTACCATTTCATTTCGACGAAATACTGCAGTCGTCAAAAGACAAAAAATGCATATTTTCGATGAAAATGAAATAGACATCATGTTTCTTCTGTGATTAATAAATTATTTATATAGTTAGAAACTGTGAAAATATTAATAAAATATACGGAACGAAACATGAAAAAAATTGGAAAATAACGTTTCGTCTAAATTTTAAGGAGTTTTTTGCAAAAAAATTTACAAAATTGCAAAAACAATTTATAAATTTGCAAAACAAAATTTAAATAATTGTACCCAGTAACCAATGATGGTAATTTGCAATTTTTTTTAAAGGAAATGGGACCCAATGGCCTGGTGTTTCGAACAGCCATTATATGCATATTTCTTGGTTTTTTCTTTGTTTTTTAATTTTTTTAATTCAGACTAAACATCATGTTTCGTCCGATTCTTTAAAAATGTAATTAAATAATCGAGACGAAACATGATGTTTCGTCATACATAATATGTATTTTACAATTTTGAATTCTATTTATACCTTTCTACTGTAACCAAATACGTAAAAAATGGCAAAACAGCCAACGAATGTGTCGGCTACAGTACTCCTAAAATACAAAAAATGACAAAAAAGCAAACGACTATGAGTGCTCTTATAAGGCAAGTGAGCAAGCCAAACATACTTTTAATTCCTTTGCCAACTACTTATTTGTGGTAGCTCTGTTCACTGGTCGGGTTGAAGTCTGAACCCAACAAAACCCAACCCGAAATTAGAGGGTTTGAAAATATGGAATACGAGCACGTGACGAAGCTCAGCGAATGATTTTCATCATTCATAAGTTGTAGGATCGACTCAGCATCATAACAAGAAATATAACAAGATATACACAACCACGCATGCATGAATAATTTATTAATCAACAGAAATAATTAAAACAAAATAATAATATCCCAAATAGTTTTCAAATCTGAATCAAAAGATAAAACTCGGGACTATAAGCCCATTACAATATTCAAGTAGCAAAAGAAATAAATAACTCAAAAAACAAAATATTTAAAGCAAGTATTTTCTCCAATCGAAACCCAGAACGTCTGCTCACCAATTCCAGCAAGCAATTCGTCTCCAAAGTCTGTATATATAAATATAAAAAGAAAAAAAATAGAAAAAATAAGACAAACGCCCTTAATGTAAGTTGGGCCGCAAGTAGTACAAGCAAGAGTATGAAAACAAGTGCAAGAAATATGGAACAAGATTTGGAATCAAGGATGTATAACATAATATAATAGGGATGCAACAAGTAGTGGGATTCAAGAAACTAGCTAGCAAGAAAGACAACTCAAGTGACAAGATTGGGTAACAAGTACTAGTAGTAGAACAGGTGGGAAGTGAACATATAATGGTATCAAACATCAAGTAACAAGTATCACGTACAAGTGTCAAGTAATAAGTAACAAGTCTCAAGTAACAAGTCTCAAGTAACGAGCATCAAGTAGGGTATCAAGTGTGTACAAGTGACAAGTTAATCTTAAGTTTAATGTTTAATTCTATCTAGGTAGCACTTCGTGCATCCATACTTTTACTACATAGTTGCTACATACATTCAGTTACGTTTAGACCTAGTGGTGAATTTTATAGGGTGGTGTACTCAGGCATTAAGTATCAAGCAAGTATGGTTCATGAATACAAAAATAATATAACAAGTTCGCGAACCAAGTTCGTGAATGCACTAACAAGTTCAAGAACCAACCGTGGGTTCATGAATGCACAACAAGTTCATGAACCAAGTAATGGGTTCATGAATACGCTCAAGGTACAACAAGTTCATGAACCAAGTAATGGGTTCATGAATACGATCAAGATACAACAAGTTCATGAACCAAGTAATGGGTTCATGAATACGATCAAGATACAACAAGTTCATGAACCAAGTACTGGAAAACACGGGCCCCCTTCTGAGTACACTTACCTATATGTCCACTACTATGGTCTTTCTCTTAAACCCCGGCTTTATTTATTATTATTATTAACCAGGCATGAAAGTATGCAAAACAAGTCAAGTAAACATGGTCAAGAGCATGGAACAATTCTAGGCTAGGTATGATACGTATTTGAGGATCAAAGCAAATCAAAATATCAAGAACGACGAGAATTCCTAATCTGGACAGCATGACGTTGCTGCACTAAAACTGCAATTCCCGTTGTTAAATGATAGAAAATGTGGATCCGTCAAAAGGTTTATAAACTAGACTCATGCCCAATTCCAACGCATATAATTAAGGTACATAAAAATTGTGGTAACATGTGTCAAAACAGCAAACTATACAACATTTGTGTTCAGCTAGAATTTGTAAAACTGAGTTTATACATATGAAATAGGATTGAAAATTCATTAATTAATTCCAAGAAAATTATGGAATGTTCTTAAGGGTGTCCAGTATCAGCATGCAAAATTTCAATTCATTTACTTACTGGTAGCATAATTAAAATAATTGTAAACCAAAGTGGTGCAGCAGTTTTTATGAATCTGCGATTACAGACACAACAGCAGTAAAACTGCAATATATCCTAAACTATAAGTCGGAATTCAATTCCATCGAAAGGGTAGTAAACTAGACATACGGGGCTAAGTTTCATATTCAGGACTCAAGTTCAGATTCTGATTTTATCGGGGTCGAAGCAACAAGCCAAGACAGGACAGAAATCAAATAAGACACTTTTTGTTTGTGACTCTTGGATCATGTAATAAATAAGGCGAAACATGAGATCATCAACGATAATCACATTTACAATCTACTTGAAGTATTTTCAAGAAAAAGTTTGTACTAGAAAACGAAATGTACAAGAAGATACTTGCCTTGGGGTATAGACGATGAATCTAACGGAGGAATAACAGGAACAGATCCTGACACGGATCTTGATGGTGATCAAGATCAGACCAACAGACGGCTCATATCAAAACCAAGGGAACATGATCATGATGATCACGGCGATCAACGGCTTACAATCAAAGGATCAAAACCAAACCAAACAGCAATGGCACTGTGCTGGCTTGGCGGCTGACGGTGGGTGACGCGTAAGGGCAGCGGCGATGAGGGGGCATCGGAAAAGGGGTGGCAAGGTGGCGGGGAGTGCACGGAGAAGGTGGAGAGACGAGGCGATGGGTTCACGAAGAGAAAGACGATGGATAATGGTTTCGGCAACGGCGAAGTTAATGGGTTTGGGAGGAGGAAGACAAAGGTGGGGATTCGATGAGGGTGGCGACTCAACGACGGGGTGTCGAGGAGATGAGGATGACGAGGCGACGAGTACAGGGATGGCAAAGGCAAGGTTATGGGAAATGGCGGAGGGAGAAGCGATGGGTTTGAGAGTGAAGATGAGGGGGTCTAAGGGATGGGTTAGATTGAGGGCGACGGGGATGGTGGTGAGAGCGGAGCAAGGGGACGATGGCGAGGCGACGAGGAAGGGAAGGCGAGGCAACGATGGGTTTCAGTGAGCGGAGGAAGAAGGAGACGGGGATGGGTAATGGTAGGCGGCTGTAGATTAGGACTGAACAGTAGGGTATAGGGTTAGGGTTAGGTTAGGTTTAAATAGTATAGGGTTATAGGGTATGGGTTATTAGGTAGATGATCCAATAGGAGAATGGGTTATGGATTTTGGGTATGAATAATGATTTTTAGAGAAAAAACAAATAATTAAATAAATAAATAGTAGTACAATAGTACAATGAATCAGTTAGTATATATTTGGTTAATACCCAAATACTAATAATACAATAGAATATACGGATTCACGGAATAAATAAAATCGGAATTAATGTAGGCTAAAATATATTAAACAGTAATTAATTTAATTAAATCAAAATGTATGCAAATCCATATTCCAATAATCACAAAATATAGATTGTGATCTACAGGATTTCTAAAATTAATAAACCAAAAAGTTTAATGATAATAATAACTATAATAATAATAATAATAATGAAGTAATAATAACGATAATAACAATAACAGTAAATAAAATAATATATATATCAGGATGGGATTCGAGTTTAACAAATTTATAAAAATAATCCAAACAATATATATATATATATATATATATATATATATTATAAATAGCCGGTCATATAGAAATAGAAATTAACGTTAAAGTATACAATTATTCAAAATAAATAAAATATACAAGAAATATTTATTTATGAAAACATGGGTTACAAATCCTACCCACCTTTTAACAAAATTTCGTTCTCGAAATTTGCTTAGGCGATACATAGGACAAGGAAAAATAAACTTGGGAAATAACAAAACGGAGAGTTAAAGGGAAAGGAACAAAGCAGTGGTAACAAAAAAAAAGAAGGAAGTGGATAACAATGATGTCAAATGGAATGCATGAAAGCGAATAAACTTTATCAAAAGGAAAGAACAACGCAAAATAACAAAACAAGGAGATGAAGAAATAGATAGAGTTAGAATTGAAGAAAGGATGGACAAGGAAGAGTTGAACCAAGCAATGAGTCAACGTATGAGGATGAATGCAAGGAATAGAGGAAAGCCAACAATACAAAGAACTAGAAGCAACAGGAGGATCCTGGGACCTGTGGGTTATGGGCCCACCACGCTTTCGCTGTGCTACTCCGATGGTGATGTCCCAAGCAACATACATGTCGTTGTAGGCCACATGACACCAATTGACGAACCGAGCAGGAAGACAACACTGAGACACCAGGATTAAGGAGAGTATGGACTCAAGATAGATATAAATAAATAATGCAAAATGAATATGAAGTTTGGCTTCAATTTAAATAATTAAAAGATATGCTATAGATCAAAACTAATGGGCTTTAACAAAAATAATAATAACAACAAATATTAATAATAAAATTAATAATATCAATAATAATATAATAGTAATAACAATAATAAAATAACAATGACAATAATATTAAAAATTATAATAGCAATAATAATAATGGTAATAAAAATCATCATATTCATACTGGTAATAATAATAATAATACAATTTAAAATATTAACAATACTGATATTAATGAAAATACATACATGACAGAATAGGATTCAACACATTCATGAAAATAATGCAATAATAATAATAATAATAACAATAACAATAATAAAATCTATTAACAACACTGGTAAGAATAATAATGCAAGACAGAATATAATTTGGGTTCACATATTTTGTGAAATTGTTTAAATATTAACAACAATAATAAAGATAATGAAAACAATAATAATAACAGCAATAGTAATAACAATAATAACAATAATACTAATAACAATAATGAAAAAACTAGCAATAATAATAACATTATAAAACAAAATAAGAATTTGGCTTATTAACTCTATAAATAAATCAAACAGGAATATATATAGTCGATCAATTATAAATGGAAAGGGAAGTCAAAATACACCATTAATCTCCAATCGTAAAAGAAACAGGGAGACTATTCACATAGGATAAGAAGTCAAAAGTGAAGAGATAAAACCCAAATATAAAAGGTTGATAACTATACAACCAACAAAGGAACACAAACTTTTAAGGTTATATATTAAAAAAATAGTTTTTGGAAAACAACCAGTCAAGATACATAGAATTACGAACAAATTGAGCTAAGTAAAGAAAATATTAATAACAATGAATGTAAAAGACATATAATAATTAGTGAATGTTGACATTAATCACATTATAATCAATACTCGAAAAACACATTAAAGGGTAACGAGCAAAATAGACCAAAATATATATATGCAAGAAGACTTAAAAAGGAGTTCATTAAATATTACAAAAGTAAGCGTCGAATCATTAATTAGGACGTGAAAACAAAAGTAAGTGAGAAATCTAAAATGTTAAAGAATTGGAAAACGGTGGCAATAAATAGTAATTCATAAAAGAACGAAAATTTAGACCATAGTTGATGTACTCAATCTTAACATAAATGAAAAAAAAATTGTAAACACAAAATAGAGTAAAATCAACTATATTAGTTCAAATTGTATGAAAACATAAGGTGTAATTGTATAAAAAAAATGTCATAAAGAAAATATTTCTTTACCATTAGTTTTATTATATAAGTAAAAAGTCTGAAATATCAATTAGCAAATAGATAGAAAATCATGCCTCCTTAACATCAAGTTGCATGTTTGCCTTCACGACATTAGGTTGCAGGAAACCATCTGGATATTCAGTTGCACATTTTGCCTTCCTGACATCCAGTTGCAATTTTTCCTATTGACATCGAGTTACATATTTGCCATCTCGAAATTAGGTTGTATCGAAATGGCGAAATGGAAGATGTAACCTTCCATATGCACAGGGATATGAGACATTTAATTTAAGTATGATGTTCTGTTTTGAAATTCGTGATATGAAAATAGTAGAAAGGTAAGAAATGGAGTTGAAAGTCACACAATAGAATATCAAAATAGATGTATAGATTATAAATATCAAACACAACAGTACAAAATAGTAGTAGTGAAAATGATTTATAAAATAGGGAGAAAAACGGAATGAAATACATGCATAAGCACAACGCAAATGTGAGTGAGAAAATAAATATGTAGTGTAGCAAATTTACACAATGAATATATCATAAAATATACCGTAACGTAGGAATTAAACAAGCCTCTAACATGTTGAAGATCCACCGATGCCGATCGACGAACCAAGCGGGAAGAAAAGAATGGATAGCACTGTAATTTAAGGAGAACAAGATAGGGAAGAACAACTAGTATGATACACAATATGAATCAACAAATGAAGATGAATGGAAGGCACGGAAAGCAATGAATGACACACGAGCTGAAATAAGAGGGATAAACAAGGCAAGCAGAAATAAGAGATTGCTTGTACCGGAATCAAAAGAATATGGGTATGGAAAGAATAAATTTATACTCAATATGGAATCAACAAATCAGGACGGCTGTAAGAGATGGAAGGAAACAAGGAATCAAAGAATTGAATATGAAGGGATCAAAATCAATGGGATAAGGCTAGTGTCCAGATCAAGTTGACTATCAAATTGTTCATGTGATTGCATGGCCTATTTAATGTTGAGTTAATCCTGACTGAGTCAAGCCTGACTAATGTATTAGTCAAACTAACACATTAGTCAAACCTGACTCTGATATCACTAAAAATCTTGTCACGCACCACTTCCCAAAAATACGAAATACGACCACGTGACGAAGCCAGCGAATGATTTTCATCATTCATAAGCTGTAGGATCGACTCAGCATCATAACAAGAAATATAACAAGATATACACAACCATGCATGCATGAATAATTTACAGAAACAATTGAAACAAAATAATAATATCCCAAATAGTTTTCAAATCTGGATCTAAAGATAAAACTCGGAACTATAAGCCCGTTACAAATTTCAAGTAGCAAAAGAAATAAATAACTCAAAAAACAAGTCTTTTCTCCAATCGAAGCCTACAACGTCTGCTCACCAATTTCAGCAGGTAATTCGTCTCCAAAGTCTGTATATATAAATATAAAAAGTAAAAAAATAGAGAAAACAAGACAAACGCCCTTAGTACAAGTTAGGGCCGCAAGTAGTACAAGAAAGAGTATGAAAACAAGTGTAAGAAATATGGAACACGATTTGGAATCAAGGATGTATAACATAATATAATAGGGATACAACAAGTAATGTGATTCAAGAAACTAGCTATCAAGAAAGACAACTCAAGTGACAAGATTGGGTAACAAGTACTAGTAGTAGAACAAGTGGCAAGTGAACATGTAATGGTATCAAGCATCAAGTAACAAGTATCACGTACAAGTGTCATGTAACAAGTAACAAGTCTCAAGTAACAAGTTTCAAGTAACGAGTATCAAGTAAGTATCAAGTGTGTACAAGTGACAAGTTAATCTTAAGTCTAATGTTTAATTCTATCTAGGTAGCACTTCATGCATCCATACTTTTACTACATGGTTGCTCCATACAATTAGTTACGTTTAGGCCTAGTGGTGGATTTTATAGGGCGGTGTACGTAGGCATCAAGTATCAAGCAAGTATGGTTCATAAATACAAAAATAATGTAACAAGTTCACGAACCAAGTTCGTGAATGCAGTAACAAGTTCAAGAACCAACCGTGGGTTCAAGAATGCATAACAAGTTCATGAACCAAGTAATGGGTTCATGAATACGCTCAAGGTACAACAAGTTCATGAACCAAGTAATGGGTTCATGAATACGATCAAGATACGAAAAATTCATGAACTAAGCAATGGGTTCATGAATACGATCAAGATACAACAAGTTCATGAACTAAGTACTGGGAAATGCGGGCCCCCTTCCGAGTACACTTACCTATCCATCCACTACTATGGTCTTTCCCTTAAACCCCGGCTTGTTATTTATTATTATTATTAACCAAGCGTGACAGTGTGCGAAACAGTCAAGTAAACATGGTCAAGAGCATGGAACAAGTCTAGGCTAGGTAGGATAGGCATTCGAGGGTCAAAGCAAATTAAAATATTAAGAATAATGAGAATTCCAAATCTAGACAGCATGACGTTCCTGCACCAAAACTGCGATTCCCGTTGCTACAAGATAGCAAATGTGGATCCGTTAGATGTTCTAGAAACTAGACTCCTGCCCGGTTCCAACGCATATAATTAAGGTACATAAAAGTTGTGGTAACATGTGTCAGAATAGCAAACTAAACAGCATTTGTGTTCAGCCAGAATTTGTAAAACTAAGTTTATACATATGAAACAGGATTGAAAATTCATTAATTAATTCTGAGAAAATTAGGGAATGTTCTCTAGGGTGTCCAGTATCAGAATAAAAAATTTCAAGTCATTTACTTACTGGTAGCATAGTTAAAATAATTGTAAAGCAAAGTGGTGCAGTAGTTTTTATGAATCTGCAATTACAGATACAGCAGCAGTAAAACTGTGATATCTCCTAAACCGTAACTCGGAATTCAATTCCATCGAAAGGGTGGTAAAATAGACATACGGGGCTAAGTTTCATATTCAGGACTCAAGTTCAGATTCTAATTTTATCGGGTTTGAAACAACAAGCCAAGACAGGACAGAAATCAAATAAGACACTTTTTGTACGCAATGTATCATAATTATACTAGTTGTGAACAAATGTATCAATGAAGGATTGTGAATCTTGGATCATGTAATAGATAAGGCAAAACATGAGATCATTAACGATAACAAAGAGGAGTCACATTTATAATCTACTTGTAGTATTTTCAAGAAAAAGCTTGTACTAGAAAACGAAATGTACAAGAGGATACTTGCCTTGGGGTGTAGACGATTAATCCGACGGAGAAATAACGGGAATGGAACCTGACACGGATCTTGATGGCGATCAAGATCAGACCAACGTACGGCTCAGATCAAAACCAAGGGAACAAGATCATGATGATCATGGCGATCAACGGCTCACAATCAAAGGATCAAAACCAAACCAAACAGCAATGGCACTGTGCTGGCTTGGCGGCAGACGGCGGGCGACGTGCAGGGGCAGCGGCGGCGAGGGGGCATCGGAAAAGGGGTGGCAAGGTGGCGGGGAGTGCACGGCGAAGGTGGAGAGACGAGGCGATGGGTTCACGAAGAGAAAGACGATGGATAATGGTTTCGGCAATGGCGAAGTTAATGGGTTCGAGAGGAGGAAGACGAGGCGACGAGCACAGGGATGGCGAAGGCGAGGTGATAGGAAATGGCTGAGGGAGAAGCGATGGGTTCGAGAGTGAAGAAGAGGGGGTCTACGGGATGGGTTGGATTGAGGGCGACGGGGATGGTGGTGAGAGCGGAGCAAAGGGACGATGGCGAGGCGGCAAGGAAGGGAAGGCGAGGCGACGATGGGTTTCGGTGAGCGGAGGAAGAAGGAGATGGGGAGGGGTAATGGTAGGCGGCTGTAGATTAGGGCTGAACAGTAGGGTAATAGGGTTAGGGTTAGGTTAGGTTTAAATAGTATAGGGTTATAGGGTTTGGGTTATTAGGTAGATGATCCAATAGGAGAATGGGTTATGGATTTTGGGTATGAATAATGATTTTTAGAGAAAAAACAAATAATTAAATAAATAAATAGTAGTACAATAGTACAATGAATCATTTATTATAAATTAGGTTAATACCCAAATACTAATAATACAATAGAATATACAGATTCACAGAATAAATAAAATTGGGATTAATTTGGGCTAAAATTTATTAAATAGTAATTAATTTAATTAAATCAAAATGTATGCAAATCCATATTCCAATAATCACAAAATATAGATTACGATCTACAGGATTTCTAAAATTTATAAACCAAAAAGTTTAATGATAATAACAACAATAAAAATAATAATAATAATGACAGCAATAATAACGATAATAACAATAACAGTAAATAAAATAATATATATATCAAGATGGGATTCGAGTTTAACAAATTTATCAAAATAATTCAAACAATATATATTATAAATAGCCGATCATATAGAAATAGAAATTAACGTTAAAGTATACAATTATTCGAAATAAATAAAATAGACAAGAAATATTTATTTATGAATACAGGGGTTACAGGTATTTTCGTATACACGAATGCAATATATTATTAATATATAATAATGGACACAAACTAAACTAATCTAGCATATTGGGATAAAAGACCATATACTGTAGTGCATATTAGTAATTATAACGTGCATGTGTATACGAAAAAAGTAGTGCGGTGGATGTTCTTAATATTTTTATTTAGGATGAAGGACCTATCGGCACCTAAAGTTTATAGTAATACGTTAAACACATATGAAGTAATGGTAATACCCTAAACACACCTGAACTTTTTTAAATTGGATCTATAGGCACCTGCCATCCACTTCTGTTTCTTTTTTAATAGTTAGGGGGTGAAATTACTTTTTTACCCCTATACCTTAATAATTTCTTTAAAGTTCCTTAAAATTTTCTTTAAATTCCTTTTAAAATTCCTTAAAATTTCCTTTAAAATTCCCTTAAAATTCCTTAAAATTTTCTTTTGAATTCCTTAAATTTCCTTAAAAATTCCTTATATATTGATAAATTGGAAGACTAATAATATTGTAATTTCGTTTTTAATTAAGAGATTATATTGCACAGACATCATGTCACAGACATACATCTTTGAGCACATCACAAATCGAGGAAATTGAGGAAATCATGTCACAGACATACATCTTTGAGCACATCGCAACCTATATTCCAGCAAATCTTGTGAGCACGCAATTTTTTTCTTTTTGCCCAGTAAATGACATTAAAACTAGAACAAATTACTAACAGATTCAACAAGTAACATCAAATAATTTCCCTCTACAAAAGATAATTGTTGCATTACCATATAAAAAGACTTGGAATCAAGCAGATAGTTCGCCAACATCAGGTAACACCACATATTTCCTAGATACAACAAAACACATCCTGCTTGTTCTTTAACTACAGAAATATATACTCAAAAGACAGAACCGACTCATACAAAAAACTAGTAGTTTATTCCTGAACTGAAAGCCTAGACTCGTCAAAACAAACACCTGTAAGAATATTCTTACTGGTATCAATGGAGAATAAAAGGGCCAAAGAACTATCACGAATCTGAAACTGCTACTGGCTCTACTTTCTCCTCCGCCTGACCCCCTCGATTTTGCGTGCCACATCGCCCACCTTAACCTTTTCATTGGACCCATTGGCACCGGAATCATTTTTGCCGGCATTAGGTGGGGTTGTCTGCCATATTCTGATGGTCCCATCCTCAGATCATTATGCATATGATTCACCCCCAAGAGAGAAGCGCACATAGTGAATTGGGCCATGGTGGCCTTTGCTGCATCCTGCATTAATACAGTAAACACAAAATGATCAGGTTTGCCATGAGTGCAAAAAGAAAACTCATGCATATAAATTAAAAACTTGCAGAATGTCAATCATACAAATAGGAGCTGCCATAATCCTATAATCCATATTTCATCCTCCAAATTCTCTTAGACCATGTGCACATGTCTAAGCAGTTAGAAAAGCATATCTTCATTTTGAGCACAAATAAACTCATGAGAATATCACAATCACATTATTTCCAAGCGCAAATCACAACAGAATTTAAAGGATTTTATGAGTTCTAGCATTCATAAACACCAACAGAACTATAAAGCAAATTATCCATAATTTTAACAGATCTAATACAAACAAACAGCAGGAAAAAAATTTCAAATAGAATATGAAGTCAGATGTTGCTCCAGAATTAACACCACCAAAACTAATTATAATATGCAGTCAGATGTTGCTCCAGAATAGAGTATTTCAGGTGTATAGAAATAATTAGCAAGGGGAATTAAAACATGATGAAAATGAAGAAAAGTAGCATATAAGGACTATCATCATAAAGAACAAAACATGTGAACTTGATTCTAGTTCCTCTCTTCTCACATTTTATCACAAGAACCAAACCCATCAAAATTTCATTCCACAAAACAAACTAATTGCTCCATAAGCTCACTTTAACATGATACCTCGACAGTTTGAATCACAATGCTCTTAACTTTCTATTATACAAAGAATCTCCACTACTAAACTGATACAAAACAACAATGAATCAAAACAATTAGTAAAGTTTAGTATCCAAGAATTATCATCTAAGTGTTGAATGTTTAACACATCTCAATCATAGATGCATAAGTGCAACATAGTTAGCTCCTTATGACCTTAAGATAATGAAAATACCTGTCTCAAAGAAATATGAAATCAGTAGGAAAATATAGGTTTTTGTCATCCTGATTGTCACCAAAAGTAAATTAGGTAATCAAATTTTAGTAATTGTGAGTGACCATATTGTAATTGCATTAGAAACAAATGCTTAAGGACTGCGGAAGATTTTTACTGCAGAAGTTAGATCTTACAAATTTAAAGGAATCTAATATTCAGCTATTATTGACAGAAACAAGATACAATGCATGCATTTTAATAGCATTATTCGTCAAGATCTACATTCACTTGCAAATATGTGATGTTGGAACAAGTTCTTGCCTGGCTCTAGCTTCCTTTTTCTTATAAGTAACTTTTGAATGTTTAGTGTTTATACCTTATGCTTTGATGTTTACGTCCTCTATCCATCCTACACTTTCATAAGAACTTCATCCAGCCTCTATGAAAATAGCTAGTAGTGTAATTAAAATCAATATAAAAATTGAAGTTAAATTTGTTAAAATGCTATGCCCTCATTAACCATTGAAATTGTCATTAAGCCATAGTTTTTAGGATAGGTCACCAACATAATCCATTCACTGTAACAGTTAAACCAAACAACATGAACAAAAATAGATTAAGCCCTCAGCAAGTTGGTTTGAATTTTGAAATGTTGCTAATGTTGACTGTATCCATTTTGATACAAATCAAGAACGTCAAACAAATATATTATTCACAATTTTAATTCAAAAAAAAAAAACTTTATAATTTTGTATGGGAAAACAAGACATAAAAGAAATGATGGGGAACTCTGGATACCTACAACAGCCATGAGGGCGGCGCCAGAAAGGCTACCAAGAATGGAGCCTTTATTGCCAGATCTCCAGTAAGCGAAGATTAGGAGGCGGCGGGGGCGATCTCGGAGATGGAAAGTTGGGCGTTGCAGCGAAGAGTGAAAGCCCCATTAATGCAAATCAAGTTTCTCTGAAATTCAAAACAAAAATTAGGGTTTTGATGCAAACTACATGTGAGTATAAATTACTACCAGAATCTAAGAATCTTACCCAAAATTGAAGGTCTTGGAGGGGTATTATTTTCTCTCTCTCTTTCCCCGCCGGGCGTTGACGTTGACGACGAGGCTGGAGTCAAGGTCCTCGAGGAGGTAACATCAAGATCGACGGCGAAGAGGGTCATATGGGGGAGAGCTCAGGTGGGGCTAGGTTTCGACGTTGACGACAATGCTAGGTTTCGATGAGATTTGGAGGGGAGAAATGAGAGAGAAAGAGAGAGAGAGAGAGAGAGGGGGCAGGGAGTGCCAACTGAGAGGGCGGGGAGTTTTTAAAATTAATATGGAGGATATTTTGGTCTTTTTACATGCCTCTTAATGGGTTTAAACCCGTTAAGGAGCATATTCCTAGAACATTCCACTAATTTAACTGAAAAATAAATGACGGGGGCCTTTAGGTCCAAATGAACAAAGTTTGGGTACTATTGAAGTATTATTTTCACTTTAAGTGTGTGTAGGTAATTTACACTAACTTTAGGTGCCAATAGGTCAAAAACTCTTTTATTTATCATATGTAGTAAATTTGTATTTGTATGAATATGTATAAACTCATGTTAATAACTTTTGTAAAGAATTTTCATATAAGTCGATACTTTTATAAGTCATATGTAAACCGGAGAAACCAAACCGACCCACCAAAACCTGCCCCAAAATTCAAAAGGGCGAGTTCTCATTCTCTCGAAAATAAGGATGCAATTTCGGGGTTGGGTTGAAATTTTTCCAAAAACCTGCCCTGCCTACCATATCCGCCAACACCCTAATTTGTGGTCAGACTGCAAAGTTTTAATGTCATGTTTTGGAATATAGTTTTTTATTTTTTTTATTATAAACCGTTAAGAGTCCTAAGACTACAGCCAATAAATTTATTATTAATTAAAATAAAAAGTACATAGAATAATATACACCGCCCAGTTTACAAGAAGTAAAACCGAAAAGGAAACAAAACAATAAGAAACTCGTGAGACCAACCAACGGCTGAGAAAACTGCTGAAGAACTTTAAACTAGCGATCAATCAACAATCAGCCTCGAGCTAAACAAAACGCAACAGATGAACATAACGCCCCCCCATGAGCAAATACAGATGAACGGAGGCAGCAAAGCGCAAGCACCACCATTAGCAAAACCGAGGAGGTAGCCACCAAAAAGCAAGGCATGAAGATACAAAAGATCCATAAGGAATATAAAGAGAAACAACAAATAACCAAAATAACACCAATATAACAGCAGACATCTAACTCCCAAGAAGAGGAACGATAGGAAAATACAGACCAAAAAAGAACATAGAATCGTTGGAAGAACAGAAGATAGGAGAAGATAAAACAACACAATACTTCAATACAACACCAAACAACAATAGAAAACACCACCAACACACTAGAACAGGGCAGAAAGAAAGACATACCCACCACGCCCACCGAAAAGCATCGAAAATCAGCTATGCACAAGATGAGTAGACTCAAAAGCTATTTTCTTAGCTAAAATTTGTGCACTCACACGAATCGGCGCATTATTATATATATTTTTTATTAAATTTCCGCTAAGCAATGGGACGGTTGGCCTCAATTAACAAAACCAATATTACCACAATGTCAGGCATACAAGCTGCGTTCTTAAGAGGGCAAGCAGAGACCAAGAGTACATTGAAAGAATAAGAGGATGACAACGAAATGGAGTTAATATGGCCAGAACTACTCAGCAGAGCAATCAGAGAAAGGGAGGATGATGAGACACCAAGAGTCGTTGAAGTCTTGAAGGGGTAAGAATGAAGATTCTTCATAACCTCCAACACTCTACGATCCAACCAGGATCGAACACCTAAAGACTGAAAAATCAAGTAAATGCAACCAGGAAAATGGAAGGAGAGGGTCAAATAGTTGGGAGAAGAAATCAACATCAAACAAGGAAGGTTATAGACAATATAAGATGCCTTAAGATTAGCAAGAAGAACCTGATATTGGAACACGAGGCGATGATCGGGCACCATCCCACTTGTAAACAGAGATTGAAAAAAGTTGAAGGCTATAAACCCAATATAATCCTTGATCAATCTCATAGGTGGCACCACAGAATAAGAATGGGGGTCGACAGTAGATTAGGAACAACTGCAAATGACGCAATATCCTTATCATTCTTAATTCTAATCTTCTTCGAAAATCGTTCATAGAGCTTGCACTTAAATAGTAGAAAGTTAAGAAACGATAGAAGTTTGGCAGGTAAAGGCCTACCCCGGGCAACTCAAGGAGATTTTGAAGGGAGAATCAGCGACTGCGAGAGTGACCAAATTTATCACAGAACATACACTTCATTCTGTTCACGCATACACATTTGAAATGCCCATGTAGGAGGCACCTGAAGCAAATCAGAAGAGGGTCGGATCTAGATGAGGAAACAGTAATAGGGCAGATGGAAGAGTAACGAGAGAGAGAAGCCTTAGGTGAGTAATAGACACTCCTCAGTTCCTGGACCATCATGTTCCTCATGGGTGGTTTTAGAACAACCTCAGCCAAGAGGAGGTCCACGATGGAATCCGGCAAACAACAACCTCAAAGCAAAGTTCAATAAAGGAAATAGGTACAACAACAGTAATACTAAAGCCACTAAGAGCATCTGTAGTCGTGGGCTAAATACCCAAAATTTGGAAAATATGGCGATTAGATCGCTGTCGTCGTTTGCCAAAAACCCAAATTTTGGGTGTCGCATGAACAGTCGAATGCCAAATATAAAAGACAGTTTGGCAAAAGCCATAATATAGCTGACGATACATTATCCTTCATCTCTTAAATGAGACGAAAGAAAATATTTCGTCTCGAAGGTTGGACGTACGAAGAATTGATTGGACGATGGATTAAAAGCCGTCTCTTTAAAAGAAAAAAAAAATTTAAAAACGACGGACGGGACTTAATAAACCGTCCATCACAATTCGCAAAATGCCAAAAGTATTGGGACGGTGTATAATCCACCGTCCCTCACATTTGGAACCCTTTTTTTTGTTTCTTTTAAAAAAAAAAAAAAATTGAGACGAGAGATTATCCATCATCTGACCAAATTTTAACTTTCAACCACTGCAGTGTGCAGCCAAATTTTCTATTTCCTTTTGCCAAATATTCAAAAAATTGGATCACAAAGACTACAGATGCTCTAATAGGCTAAATCCCACAACAGTAGACGAACATTGAAGCGATCGGCAAAGAAGAAATAAAGGGCAGTGAAAACCGCCTCAAAATAGAGGGAAAATAGAAGAAAAATAGGAGAAGAGGAAATCAGAAAAGAATAATAACCAGACAATAGTAATCAACTAAATTGAAGAACACTATCCAACAATTCGCTGATCTAAAAGGCTAATCAACAGATCCAAAGATGGAGGACAAGAGAAAAATTGCCCAAACATCAGAACACAAGATAGAGGACAAGAGAGAAGATGCCCAAACTCAACAATCAGGGAAATCACAACAAAAGAGATGAAGAAGAAGAAGAAGAAGAAGATAACTTACAGTGATAGAGAGCTGGCCAACAATAGAGAGAGCTAGAATCCAACTTACAAAGATAGTAGGAACTGGCCAATGAAATCCTCAATACGAAAAAACAAGGAGAATCGAACTTAGAAGCCGCCAGATCAAAGCAGGAGCCGCCGAAAGATGCTCAAGCCGAAGGCCAGTAGAGCAGCTCGAAGCAGATCAGAGTGCGCCGCCATGGGGAACGAAGAAGAGATGGCATGAGGGGGGAGCAGCCCGTTTCCTGACGGGAGAAGCTGATGGCGGTAGGGACGAAAATGGAAGGTGAAGAGAAATAGGGGAGATGTGCCTACAAAAGGAGCTGGGTATGGAAGATATGGATATGGGCGGAAAAATTGACAGAGAGGAAAGAGTTTTTGGTTGCATTTGGTTTGTTGTTTTGGAAACAGTTTTCGGAAAAGAATTTTTTGAAAACAGTTTTCTGAAAATGAGAGTGTAAAAGTTGTTTGGTAATAATTTTTATGAAAACAGTTTTTTGAAAATAAGAGTATAATGTATGTATAGGTTTGGTTGTATGTATATACTGCATACAGTATATATACTCTGATACATATATGTTGTATACATATACATACATACTGATATATAATAATATAAAATATTTTACTATAATAAACATATTTAATAATATACATATATATAATAATATATAATAATTATAATAATATATATAATAATAATATATTCAAATTATATATTAAACAATTTATTTTTATAATAATAAATTATATAATAATATATATAATAATATATGATAGTAATATATAATAATAATAATAATAATATATATTATAATAATAATAGATTATTATAATATTATATATAAAATAATAATATAATATAATATAATATATATATATATATATATATATATATATATATATATATATATATATATATATATATATATATATATATATATATATATATGGGAAAAGGGGGTATGAGCAACTTGCTCATTTAGTAAATGAGCAATTGATGATGTGGCATGCATGTGATTGGAAAAGCCTTAAAAGGGTTAGTTGTCCAATGTATCACATGCATGTCACATAATCAATTGCTCATTTACTAAATGAGCAAGTTGCTCATATCCCTTTTACCCTATATATATACTAGGATTGCCCGTGGGACGTGCCTACGGCACGTATTCGGGATTGCATATAAATTTCTAAAAAAATTAAAACAAAAAAGGTGGGTGTAAACAAAAAAGGTGGGTGTTTAAAATGTTTTTCTAATACGACGTCTTTAAAATGTTTCATACGGCATGTTATCGCGACGTCTTAACTTTCTTTAAAATATTTAGTAAAAATTTCGATGGAATATCTCATAAAATATTATTCCTTTGGCTCTGGGAAATATATATTAGGCACTGGAAAATACAACAAAACTTTTAAGAGGTAATGTCATTCAATTAGATAACCAGCACGCGACATTATTCGAGGCTTTTGGTGTCCTTCGCGACATTATTTGCTACTATTTTGTTGCCAACTCTACATGCATCATTTCATTGTTTTAGCTAACAACATGATAATTTTTTGTGTTCCCTCAAGGTGTCCTCTCCTGGTGTAGAAAGAGTTATTCGAATTCCAGAAGAGGTTGAAAGGTTCAAAGAGAAGCCAATGTATGTCAGGTATACTATCAGTGAAGACACCTCTGCTTCCCCTCAAGAAAGTAATGGTGTGTTCAAGCTCGTTTCCTACGACCTGGAATTGGGCCATTGCACTTGGGGTATAGCTGTTGTGAAGATAAACAGAAAGCAGGCAGGAAAGGGAAGACCACTCAGCAAGAAACAGAGGGAATGGCGATTGGAGACGCCATTTGATTCACTGATTTTGGTTAGAATACATTCTGATTGTTGATACTTGTTCAATGAGATGAGAAAATTAAACTGATGATGTTAATGAGATAGTGATATACTACTTGATGCTTGAGTGAGTGAGATGATGAATCTTACATTTTACACATGAATCTTTTGCATTTGCTAGTTTGTCTGCTGCAATAACCATTAGAAGGATTTTATTCTCAATCACCAATGCGTAGGGATTTAATTTCTTCAATCGCACTTTGTCAAAATTTACATTTAGAACTGTGATCGATCAAAATTTCATGTATTACTAACTTTAGCATCTAAGTTACACATGATTGATGGTGGGTGATTGCATTATGTAATGTGTAGGTCAATCCTTCAAACTAATTCTCTCTGAGGAAGCTTCAAGTAAATAGTAAAAGAAAGTTCTAACTCTATTTTCATGAAGATCATGATAAACAGTATGAATGTGAAAGAAAGTTCTAACTCTCTTTTGGATGTTTCATTGATATAGGATATGCACTGCATGGATGTAGGATCCTTTTCGTATAATTTAAATGCTTCACCATGGGCATAGCATGCACTTTCCTACACTCCTGCACCGATAGGGTATTTTATTTTCTCTCCCCACCGGTTACAGGACACTGTAATCTGCTTCCCCATATACAGGACAAATGTGTTACTACTCCCCACCGGTTACTACCATGCATTTCATTCAGAGATGCATATCTACTTCACAATAGATGAAGCCTACAGTGTTGTTGTACCCTCTGTTTCCCTCATATGCAGGTCAGAAAGCTTACTTCACAATAGATGAAGCTAAAGTTCTCTACAGAAAGCTTCAAATATATTAAAAAATAGTAAAAGAAAGCTTCATCTATTAAAAGTTCACACATACAATCCAGGAAACTCATCCTCACATACAATTCGGGAAACTAATTCTCACAATCTCTTAAAAGTTCACAATTTCACAATTCTACAAAATGTACCACCTACAAAATCTTCAAGCTTCAAGCTACAAAATCTTCATCTTCACTGAACCTACAAAATCTTCATCTTCAAGCTACAAAATCTACAAAATCTTCAAGCTTCAATCCAGAAAGCTTCAAGCTTCAAGTGTACCACCTACAAAATCTTCACTGAACCTACAAAATGTTCACAATTTCACAATCTCACGGGAAAGCTTCACTGAACCTAATAAAGGAAAGCTTCACTGAACCTAATAATAGAAAGCTTCACTGAACCTACAAAATGTTCACAAATTAACACGCTATTATTTCTCATTATTATATGTGACAAATTAATGCTATGCTTGGAAACAAAGTATCTTTAGGATAAATGGAATTATCTCACATAACCCTTTAAAACTCTAATTATCCTAACTTTGGCATATTTGGGACTCATTATGAATTTAAGATAACTATAGTCATCTTAACTCAAAAGGCGAGAAAACCACAGTTATCTAAACTCAACTTTTACCCAATTTTTTTTAACTATGAAGATAACTTTAAAATTGAGGTAAATGTATGACTCCCAAAGTTAGCAAACCTTTGCGCATCCACAGTCGTGTGGTATCCTTTGTGTTCATTACTTTCTTTCCCTTTCCCGATTCATATCTCGCTAGAATCGGGTAAAGCAGGCCGAGTATAACAAATTGGCCAATCCTATATAAGAAAAGGTTGGCAGACCTGATTCTCTATCATTTCATTTCTTTTGCGTTTCCAGATAGCCTAGAACATTTTTGAATCTGATCTAGTCGATATGGATTCGGTATCCGCGAATATTTGATTCCATAGTTTCAACCAAAATCTTATTTTTCGCATACCATAGAGAACAAATTGGAGAAATAGGGGACCTGATCCTAAAAAAACAAATTTACATATACCAAATCATCATAAGTTTCACTAATTCTGGCTCTTTAGATGTGTTTTCACATTTGTATGGATAAGTAAATTTTTTTTTTTTAATTATGAACGAAGAACATCATCTAATCTGGACAGACCTGCTTCATACCATAAGGTTATCAGATTTCCTTCTACAGGTCTGATTTTTCCAGTATGAGTTAATTTCTATAGCCGACAGACAGAATGTTAATTTCTATAGCCGACAGACAAAAAGAACATGAACGACGATTCATTAATATTTCTAAGACTCTAAACATAAGATTCAATCCCGATTCTGCATTGCTGTAGGCATACTGTTTGAAAGTACGATAACACTGTTCTTAAAACTAAAAAGCCTGCTTATCTCATCGACTCAAGCTTTCTAGCAAACTTTCGCCCTGCTTAAGATTTACCATCAATAATATTTTTTGTGACTGCTTTTTAACAATTACATTACTACTTTCTGTTGTTAATTTGCTCAATTGTTTTGTGAGTTGTCGACTCTCAATTTATCTTTTATTTCCGAATTCTCTGGGTTTTTTATGAATGTTGAACATTTATGAAATAGGTTAGATTTGTGATGTATACATCAATGTTTACCACAATTGCAGCCTCAATGTGTTTTTCTTTACAGAAAAATACCTCGACGTTTTTTTCAATATACAGTTTAATAACTTCAGAATATTCCCATATGATTACTATGTGATGCAAATTAAACAACTTTGCCTTTACACATAAATTAAAGGACCCCCCCCCCCCCCCCCCCCCCCCCCAAAACCTTCTTCTTCTTTTTTAATAACACTCCAGCCTAAAAAAAAATTAGAAAAATTGCTTTTAACTCAAAAAAATTAAGATGAATCAAATTGTATTATTTACTTCTGTCCAAAATTAGTGTTAAGTAAAACACATGGAGGTATATATATCTTCAAGGGTGGTACAACATTAGGGTATTAATCAGTAAATTAGCCTTTTAAACATAACTTTCAGTTTTTCCCGCAGATGAATCCCTTGAAGCATTAAACTTGCTATTTTAATGTGATTTTTGAAAGTAAAATAGCAAATTGTCACCGTACTTGTTTCGTTTTGAAAGTTTCTTTTTGAATTTTTTTTTGAAGTATCACCTGAACTATGCTATCGACAGCTTTGTATGCGGCATCAACAGGGCCTGTCCCAACTGAACATGCAATCTTCTCTTCATTATCTGAGTTAATAAGCGTCACGGTTGCGGTAGTGAGGCCAAGTGTGCTGGATGTAACCTGCACATTATACATAGAAAATATTTCCAAATTAATCTGTGAACATATTTAGCACAAAAAAGCAGACCATAAATTACATTAAATCCAAACCTGCAGATCTGCAAGTGACCAAATGACTTTAGGCTGGAATATTTCATGTGAAATCAGTGCTTCTATGTCGTCGTCAGTTACCCGCTGTGAACACATAAAATGTTGTGTCAGGGTTAACATATAGAATGCATAAATTTGGTTCGTTTATATTAGGATATTGTGTGTGTGGTGGTGGGTGGGTGGGTGTGTATGGGGGGGTGTGTGTATGGGGGGGGGGGGGAGTTGTTCTTCTGTCCATTTAAAATTCAAAAATACACAAATGATTATGCTAAAAATAATGTTAATGTTGAAATAGCAAAATTCAAAAAATGTGTGCATAAAAGATAATAATGTGTGCATAAAAGATAATATTCAAAGGTGCATGTCTAAGAAAATATTGCTTAATTTAAACTTGTTAATTTTGTGTAATCTAGGTTTATTTACAAATTATTACTTTTAGCTTGCGTTGACGGTTCTTCACCTAAAAACAAAGTATTATCATAATATCATACATCATAATTGGAAAGTCAAATAATTCTGAAGTATTCATAAATAAGTATAGAATTTTGTTTTTAATAGGTTCATGGTTTTAATCATGCATTAGGAGAATTAAAGTGTAATGTGAAGTCATGACCCCACATCGAAGAATTTTGTGTATTGCTGGTTCTTTATAGATGAGAAGTTATTGCTAGTATTAGGATTAGTATTTAGGAAGAATGTGACTAACAACAATAAACATAAGCAACAACACAAAACGAAGAAAAACCGAATATCTAAGATAAGAGCAAACTTACTTTCATGTAGTTCTCAAAGCGCTCACCGAAGAAATGATACGCAAACTCGGTTTCAAAAATTCTTGCAACTCATACTTGGACCTGTGCACAAATTAAAGTGCATTGGTATCAGAATCAATCTGTTTTCATAGATAAGTGAGATTTTAGATTTTAGATTCTCAAGTGAGATTCTCAAGTGAGATTTTAGATAGATAAAAGTCCTCATACTGATCATGGTTGACCATGCAGACATTCTCAAGTGAGATTTTAGATTTTAGATCTAGATCATGGTTGACCATGCAGACATAATCATGAGTATCTAGATCACTTCTAAGCCAAGCTACCTTACAATCCAATACCCTGCGAAATCCTAGGACAATTTCCTTATTCTTGTCATTCGAGGTATACAAAACCCACAAATTCACATCAAAACACATAATAACCATGGAATCGACCGAACAAAACACAAACTCGAACACACACCAACATACAATTTTTTTTCATGCAAGTTGCAATATGTAAAGAATTTGCAAGTCGGTCACGTAACTAAATGCAAGTGCCACTATAGTGATGAGTCTCAATAAAAGATCATTAAAAAAAGTTGCAGGTGGAAACACTCTTTTAAATCATAATTTTCACCACGAATAAACCTGACAGGTCTTCAGCCTTCTCAGCAAGCTTATCCACTTGTTCAGCAAGGTTATCCACTTGTTCAACACATGGAAATGAACATGAACATGACTGAAGCTATAAAAAAAACCAAGAATGGAAAAAAGAAAAACTACAAAATAAAAAATTCAATGCACCTCTTCATAATGATAATCTCGGTCAGTGCCTTCCCAAGGATATCGAATGCCTCCCAATTCAATGCCCTCCCCTTGTTCATCCTCTCCAAATTGGTCTCCTAATAACATAGTTTGCATGAATAAGCAACTACTTACTAAAGCATCGAACAACAATAGATAAATGTTATGAATTATAGACTACTCACCACCAGCATCATCAGCCGCATCACCGTTCTCATCTTCCAGGAAGTCCGTTTCCACCTAACAAACACCACAAAATAACCATTAGTTCTTCCATTATTAACCAACATTATAACCAATCTCAATGCAAAACTAACCGGTTTCTTTTTCTTCTTCTTCATGCCAACAAAACTCGGCTCTCCAACATCAGCAACTGCACAATCAAAAACACAAACATCGTAAACCATCATATTTAGTTAACAACTCCCATCAAAAAATTTCACCACGAATAAACCTGACAGGTCTTCAGCCTTCTCAGCAAGCTTATCCACTTGTTCAGCAAGGTTATCCACTTGTTCAACACATGGAAATGAACATGAACATGACTGAAGCTATAAAAAAAACCAAGAATGGAAAAAAGAAAAACTACAAAATAAAAAATTCAATGCACCTCTTCATAATGATAATCTCGGTCAGTGCCTTCCCAAGGATATCGAATGCCTCCCAATTCAATGCCCTCCCCTTGTTCATCCTCTCCAAATTGGTCTCCTAATAACATAGTTTGCATGAATAAGCAACCACTTACTAAAGCTCCGAACAACAATAGATAAATGTTATGAATTATAAACTACTCACCACCAGCATCATCAGCCGCATCACCGTTCTCATCTTCCAGGAAGTCCGTTTCCACCTAACAAACACCACAAAATAACCATTAGTTCTTCCATTATTAACCAACATTATAACCAATCTCAATGCAAAACTAACCGGTTTCTTTTTCTTCTTCTTCATGCCAACAAAACTAGGCTCCCCAACATCAGCAACTACACAATCAAAAACACAAACATCGCAAACCATCATATTTAGTTAACAACTCCCATCAAAAAATTTCACCACGAATAAACCTGACAGGTCTTCAGCCGTCTCAGCAAGCTTATCCACTTGTTCAGCAAGGTTATCCACTTGTTCAACACATGGAAATGAACATGAACATGACTGAAGCTATAAAAAAACCAAGAATGGAAAAAAGAAAAACTACAAAATAAAAAATTCAATGCACCTCTTCATAATGATAATCTCGGTCAGTGCCTTCCCAAGGATATCGAATGCCTCCCAATTCAATGCCCTCCCCTTGTTCATCCTCTCCAAATTGGTCTCCTAATCACCATTCACAACTCATCCGCTTCATTGTTGTTTTCCAAATCTATCATGAGACACATCTCAATGTGCTCATACCTAAAGTAACAAATCTATCATCTTCTCATCTGCTTCCATTCTCACTGAACGCTAATCACCATTCACAACTCATAAAACTATTCAAAGAAAGTCTAAACCAAATCAACTCAGTATCATAATCAACAAAACAAATCAAAACAAAACAAAACAAAAGATCATAGCTTTCCAAATCATACCCCCTTTCTGGTCGATGGCTTAACGGGCAGCTCCCTCTTAGTGACGACGTCCCCTTTGTTCAATCCAACAAACAGACCGCTATTCAAAAAGCCCATTGATTATTTAGTACTCGACTAATAAACAGATAGGGAAATAAAATTAAGGTTCCTTGCGTTACCTGCGAAGAAAACGGAGGCAGCCGCCAAAGAGAAACCCTAGAAGCCGAATGAGAGAGAAAGAGGGTTTAATCGATGGAAACCCATCAACCTATGGCTGTGAGGTGAAATCGATGGTTGGATGGGGTCGAGTGCGATGGAGGTGAAATCGATGGAGGTCGATACCTGCGAAGAAAACGGAGGCAGCCGCCAAAGAGAAACCCTAGAAGCCGAATGAGAGAGAAAGAGGGTTTAATCGATGGAAACCCATCAACCTATAGCTGTGAGGTGAAATCGATGGTTGGATGGGGTCGATTGCGATGGAGGTGAAATCGATGGAGGTCGGGAAGCGACGGTAGGCAGAGGCTGGAGGTGAGAGCGGACGCTGGAGGTGGGTTAGGAGGTTGGGGGGGGGCGCTGAAGGGAGGAGGAGGGAGAGAGTGAGAGAGCGGGGAGATAGAGAGAGGGAGACAGTGAGAGAGAGAGAGTGGGCGGGAGAAAGAGAGAGAGAACGGGAGAAAGAGAGAGAGAGAATGGGGTTTTTTATTTTTGGGGAAAAAGAGAGAGAGAGAGTGTGTGTGTTTTTGAATTTGTGGAGTTTGAAATTTGAGCGGGAAAATATGTTTTGTGAGAGTAGATCTGGTCCATTGATTTTGGGATAGATTGAATGTGAGCCACTTGATAGCTTTCTTTGTGCTTTATTATATAGATAATAATAGTATACATAATAATAATATAATACAATAATAGTATATATAAATAGTATATATAAAAAGTATATATATAATAATAATATATATAATAATAATAATATAATATAATTATAGTATATATAAAATAGTGTATATAAATAATAATATATTATAATAAATGAA